>OZ037933.1:618407-871310 GCA_964035575.1 Rhynchopus sp. YZ270_cl-10
ACAACGCGTCGAAATCGACGCGCCGAAAACAACGCGTCGATAACCACGCGTCGATAACAACGCGTCGAAAACATCGCGTCGATAACAACGCATCGAAAACAACGCGTCGATAACAACGCGTCGAAAACAACGCGTCGATAACAACGTGTCGATAACAACGCAGTGAAACCTACTAGAAACCACAAGAAAGCCCCCTAAGGAAAAAAAGGAAAAAAAAAAGGAAAAAAAAACTAAAATCCAGAATTTCATGTTCTCGGTCCCACTTAGGAACTTCCCTGGTGGGGGGGTTTTTTTTTTTTTCCCCCACGTTTTTGGGGTGAAAAAACGTGGGACCGTTTAGGGGCATGTGTGCACCCCCCCCTGGGCCCCATGCATGGCTCTCACACCAAGTGTTCTCAAGGGATTTTTTCCTCCCCATTTTCTGTTGTTGGCCGCAGGGAACTTGTGTTTTCATCCGGGGCTGGCATCGTACGTGGGTCAGTCGGAGGTGTTTGTATTAATAACTTCACTTTTTTTTTTTTGTCTCTGACGGGAAGGTAAGGACCAGCGACCGGGAGTCACAAAAAAAAAGTCTAAACACTGGGTGTGTCTACAACAACCAAGTTTGCAAAAAAAAAAAAGCGTTTCAGAGAACCAACCATTTCCCCCCATTTCCACACCAGCCCCATGCAACCACATCATTCCAGCATTACACACCCCTTTTTTCCCAACACCGACACACTCTTTATCTCTTCCTTTTGTATTTCTTTTTTGTAATATGTCTACCAGCATCGACCCGAAGCAGCAGGTTGTGTTTGGAAGCGTGGCGCATGGCGAGGATGACATGTCGCAACCACCATCTCTGCTGCACGAGGCGTCGGCGCTGTTCGACGACACACCCGATACCCCTGCCGTGACGAAACAACCTGCACCTTCTGCGTCTTCGTCCTCCTCCGCTGCGTTTGCCCCTGCAGACCTCCAGCCACCATCAAAGATAAAATTCGACTTCGACGTGGCCAAGGTTAAGCTGTGTGAGAACCCTGCAAACTCCGTTGTCATGGAAATGGTGTCCCTTGCTGTACCAGCACCCTCCCTGAACCAGGTAGGTTTGGATATGAAGGCTGCAGGCGAGATGCAGCCCTGTGTGATGCACCCTGTCGAGCCCAACGGGAACCCGCAGTCGCCGACGACGTACGGACACAACCGTGCCCCGGGATCGGTCATCCCATTCTTGCTCTATCAGCTCCCCATCGCGCTTGCGAATCGCCTCGACCCTGACATGAAGCTGCGCACGCAGGAGTCCTTCCAAAGCATGCTCCAACCCATGAACATCCACAGACACGTGCCGGACACCTCTGCCTTCTTCATGGGAAAAACCCAAGCGCAGCTGCTCGCTATGAGTGACATTCAACAGTGAATAATAGAGTACTTGTATTTTTGGTTTTCCTTCAGAAAAAAGAAGGTAAAGGGGGGGATATTTCCTTTTTTTTTTTGAGTGGAAATGATCGTTTTTCCAGGGATGGGATGGGGTAGGTCAACGTTACTTTGTCGTTGTATTTTGTGCGTCGGCAGTGTGGTCGTTCTAGGTTTTTTGTTGAAGAGTTGCATACAATCTGTGTTGTTTTATTTATTTTTTTTTTCCCCCTTTTTTTCTTTGTGTGACTGAGTGTGGGGATGCGTTCAAGAATTAAACTCTTCCCCCCCAAAACCCCCTTTCATCTCTAGTTTCCTTTATCCAAACGTCGAGTGGACGCGTAATAATTTTCCTCTTCCACTTTACCACCCATATTCTATTGGGAGGTTCCCCCCCTTTTTGCTTTGCTCCCGGAAGAGTGGTTAAAGGCCAAGATAGTTCCAAGGTCATCATCTGAACATCGTTTCTGTTAGTCTTAAATGTGTTGCGCTTTCCTTTTTGCAATGTCCTGAAGGGCAATTAAGGGGGGTGTGTGGAAGACTTAAGACACGGTGTATCCTGTTCAGTAAAGGATGGTTCCATGCTGAGGGGGGGATGTCTGGGAGGCATGTAAGCGTGCGTGCATTGCAAAACGGCGGGGGAGAGGGATTTCCTCCATTCCTGCCACTGCAGTGTTCTGTGAGATGTTTCTATGATGCGCATGGCCTATTTTACAGGCTTTTTTTTCTCTCCCTCTTTTTCTTCTTTTCCCTCTTTACTTTTGAGAAGTCCCTGTGTTTTGATTTATGTGTGTGTGTTTGAAAGCAAAATGTGCGGAGCATTGTCATTGTATGTGTATGTGTGTGTGTGTTTGATAACTAATAGGGGGTAATTCTTTCGCAGAATATGGCCTCAATAGTGTGTGTGTGTGTGCGTGCGCACCGTACAGAGAGGCTCATCTCTCAACTTTTCATATTTTTATTCCACAGTTAAATAAAGTATACGAAGGATTTGGCACTTTTAGCGTGATTCTTTTTAATGATAATTTCACGCCGTGTTTTTTTCGCAAATTAAAACCACGCTAATTGAACTTTATTTCACGCGTTTTCACTTTATTTCACTGCAATTCCTTAGGAGCGTGATTTTATTTTTGTTTTTTTCACGCCAAAACAGGGGGTTTTTTTGGCGATAACTTCACGCTAAATTTTGGTATATCCTGCACCACCACCCGCCTAAAAATTGAAATTTTTGAATTTTTTTTGCACTTTTCTCATTTTTTTTTGACACACGCAACATGCCGAAGGATCTAAGACGCAAACGGTCCTCCGACAAGAGATGGACGAGCGCTACAGTGGTTTTGCTGAAGGACTGGCATCGTCGACACCGTACATCCGTGAATGGGACCGCAAGGAATTCATTGGCAAGTCCAACGGTAAGCCCAGGGAAGCCGACTTTGTTTTGTGCATAGTGCATCTCCGTGACGATCTCACGTACAAATTGTCGTCGTAATGGACAGCGTTCAGTAAGCTGAGCAGCATATTGGTGAGGAAGTATGGGGTGCAACTGCAAGACCAGTTTGCGCAGGCTCGTGTGTCTCTTGAAGCGACCGGCTACCGACCCGCTAGCACCCGAGGGGACCCTGAGGGTGGGGAGACGTCGGGATGTAGCTTTGTGTACCTTTGAGGCAGCTTTCAGAACCCGACCACACGCTACACGTACACGTGGTGTGGGCTAAATAGGCTACACGCTGTATGCGCTACACTCAAAATGCCGTTGTGTATCAAAACGTGGGTTGCGTGTACTGCATGGGGTCACCTGTGCACCACCCTGTGTGGCTCACACATGGTTCTGACACCCCGAAAACGCGTATCCCACCCCACATTTTAGGGTAGGCCCAGTTTATCGGGGTTTTGCAGGTTTCCCCGCGGGAGGGTAACAGGGCTGGAGGGACCCTTCAGCATTTTTTAGCCTCCCTCCAGCCCCCTCAAGTTCGCCAGCCCCCCCAGCGGGAGTCCCGCTAGCCTAGCTAGGGGTCCCGTGGGATTCCCGGTAGCGCTGTCGGGAGGGTAATGAGAGCTACCTGGAGGGACACAAACTCGTTAGTTATTGCACAATAAATGAGTCACGCTAAAAGTGCCAAATCCTTTCGTATACTTTATTTAACGTGAAATAAAATTACGTATTCAACGCCTTTTAGCGAATTTTTTTGCGATACTTCACTTATTTTTTTCCCAGACTCGTGGATTCAATTTGCCTCGCTTCGCTCGGCAAATTAACTACCACTCGCCTGGGAAAAAAATGCGTGAAGTTATCGCAAAAAAAAAACCACGCTAAAAGGCGTTGAATAAATAGTTATTTCTTCTTTCTTCTTCTTCTTCTTCTTCTCACGGATGCTGCCAGATCTGGCCAGATTTGGGGGCCAATTTCCCAGATCTGGCTCGTTTTCCAGATGTGGAGATCTTGTTTCCAGATCTGGGAATCTGGGAAATTTTTTTTTTCAAAAAAAAAAAAAAACCCCCCAGACCTGGCCAGATCTGGAAATCTGGCCAGTTTTTTTTTTTTCCTCAGATTTCTGGCTATTGTCTCCCAGGGAAAGGGACTCTCGAATTTTTTTTTTCGCCCCTAAAAAGGCTAATTTCGACGATTTGAGGCCATTAAAAGCAAAATTTGACACTTTTGAGCATCTGTGGGGGTCTAAAACGTGGTTTCGCGCACCCGAAATTTCGTGGTTTTTACCAAAGACAAGTCGATTTTTGAAAAATCTCGAAAAAATAACTATTTATTCACCTCCTTTTAGCGGGGTTTTATTTTGCGATAACTTCACGCATTTTTTTCCCAGGCGAGGGCTACTTAATTTGCCGAGCGAAGCGAGGCAAATTGAGTGCACGAGCCTGGGAAAAAAATAAGTGAAGTATCGCAAAATAATCCGCTAAAAGGAGGTGAATACGTAATTTTATTTCACGGGAAATAAAGTATACGAAAGGATTTGGCACTTTTAGCGGGACTCATTTATTGTGCAATAACTAACGAGTATGTGTCCTCACAGGAAGCTCTCAGGGAAAAAAAAAAAAAAGAGCGTGAAAAAAAAAAAAAAAAAAGCTCTCATTACCCTCCCGCCAGCGCTACCGGGTCCCGCGGACCCCTAGATAGGCCCGCTGAGGGGCTGGCGGGATTGAGGAGGCTGGAGGGAGGCTAAAAAAGGCTGGACGGTCCCTCCAGCCCTACTACCTACATGTACCAAAATTTGGCGTGAAATTATCATTAAATAAAATCCCGCTAAAAGTGCCAAATCCTTCGTATACTTTATTTCCCAGGGGAATAAAAAATTTTTTTTTCCGGGAAAATTTGGACCCCTGAGTAGGGTTTTTGTGCACCAAAAAGTGCAAAAAAACGCAAGAGTCGGGTGTTTTGACGATCTGGGGTACCGCCATATGCACTACAGGGGCCCATAATTTCGACTTTTTCTTAGCAATTTCCTTCATAATTTTTTTTCTCGATTTTTGGCAAAGGCAAATCTCAGGCAAAAAAAATTCACCCCTGATAGTGGGTCCTTGGGTGTCCAAAGATGCCAAAAACACAAAATTTTTGATGTTTTGACCATCTGTGGGCGCCTAAAACGCACTTCTCTGCCCAAAAAAAAAAATGAATATCGATTTTTCCTTAGCGTTTTTATAGTCGTGATTTTTGGGTACTTTTTCGCAAAGGGAAAAAAAAAAATATCAACCAAAATAGTGGGTCCTTGGGTGACCAAAAATGCAAAAAAAACGCATTTTTTTGGTGTTTTGACCCTTCAGAACCACCCAAAACGCACTTTTGTGTACCAAAACACGCATATTTCACATTTCCTTAGCAATGCCTTCACAAGTGCAAGGTGATTTTTGACCAAACTAATTTTGTGCACTTTTTTTGTGGTCACGTAACGCTAAAATCCTCTCCGTGATGCGAGAATTACATGTGCGAATGCGATAATGATTCTCGCATGCGAACGCCCAAAACCACGAAGGAGGACGCAAGCAAGGCTTCAGTGCACTTAGGTACAGGATGCGTCGTTTTCAGTTACAAAAAAGGGTACTGTGAAGCGGTTGAGGCACACACAGACCCGTTGCAAAATGCATCTGGGACCCACGCTAGACCCCCCAAAAGCTGTAAAACCATATATTTCCATCTCGCCAGACCCCAGCGGATGTGGACTGAGGTGTTTTTTTTGGGTGTTTAGAAAGGTTTTTGTCCGATTGGAGAATTTTTTCGGTAAGTATTGCATTTTGTCCCCACTGAGTGTGCACTCAGAAAACACTCATCAATAAAACGACCTTTCTGTTCGGTAAAAAATAGTTATTTTCTACCGTAGTAGTGGGTTTGTCGTGCAGTGATGTTCTTTGTACCTGGAGAGTGGGCCGAGTGCAAGGTATGTTTTTAACCCCCCGGTTTTCTCCCTTTTCGACATGTCCGCTATTTTTTAACTATTTTTTTTTTTTTTTTTTGTCAACAAAAATGTCACTTTTACGTTTAAGGGGTACGGGGGCGGCTTCTTGTTTGTTTGTTTGTTTTTTTGTTGTAGTCTCTACTTTTACATTCAATTTCTCTTAACAGGTACCCGAACCGACGACCCTTCATCGTGACAGCGAAGCAGTGCCGACGGAAGAGCTGGTGCAATTATTTGAAAACCAGGTGGCGATCGTAAAAGTTGGGTTTATATACCAACTTTTCCATTAACCCACCCCATAGACCACCCTAATTATTATGAAACTCTTAGTCAGTCACTGCTATAGCCATTTAACCCAGGGAGCATAGCTAGTGCAAGAAATTCGACTTCGGGATCCGGAAAGTCTGTCCTCTGCTCTTGCGGAGGACTAGGCACAAGAAAATATTGTATTCCCCCAGAAAACCAATTTTTGTCAGAGTAATTTTTGCCCAGGGCATGCTCTTGAAGCATGGCGGCTTGGTGTGAGAAGGGGCAGTGTATTGTTTTGTTCTAGATTTCAACGGTTGTTAGAACGAGTCAAGTGGATGCTTATCTAAACACTGACTTTAGTACAGACCCGAGAGATCACACATGACTTTGAGGAAAGAACAAAGCAATGCATCTGTACCCGCACGCCAGGTTGTAGTTACTTCAGAATTTTCTTAAGTTTGCATGAACGAGGAGGGGCGAATCATTCTTCGGGAACCATTAGCTGTATACCATGGAATGATTTTCTCAAAAACACCACGTGGGGGCTGAATTCAATCCCTTAAGAATTGCGAATTCAGCCTTTGTAGAAGGTACGTCTTACTTGTACTTGTACTTGTATGCCGTGTCCACCCTTCTCGACCTTACCGGTTCACATGTACGAATAATATTAGGCAGTGGTAACACCCTTCTCAATTGTGCAAACTTAAGAATTTTCTGCTGTAACTTACCAAAATCGATTTTCTTTCACCCCAAACACCCGCAACACCCCACCTGCTACTTCGGTAGCCTGTGTTGTTGGGAGTTGGTTCTCATGTTGATCCCCAGTGTTTTGCACTGCTTCTTCTGAGCCCAACGCTGTTTGGCCTGTCGACGTAATAAATACGAAGACAGGGCGGCGGTGCCAACAATTTTCCGATGATGTAACGTTTATCTGATTGATTTATCGTTTGATATACCTTGTGTGTCCTACTTCGTAACTTGCACACACGAGCAACGTATATTGAACGGTACTTCAAGCGATACTTCGTTATGTCATTGGGGGTACCTGGAAAAAAAAATTTTCCCAGACGTCCCAGATCTCCCAGATCTGGGACGTCTGGGAAATTTTTTTTTTTCAAAAAAAAAAAAAATTTTTCCAGATCTGGCCAGATCTGGGAGGCCCAGATCTGGAGATCTGGCCAGATCTGGCAGCATCCGTGTCTTCTTTTCTTCTTCTTTTTTTTTTTTTTTTTTTTTTTTTTTTTTTCACGGGTCGGGAAAGATCTTTTTTTTTTTTTTTTTTTTCGAGAAAAAAAATCCTCTTCTCCCGAAAAAAAAAAAAAAAAAAAGATTTTTGGGAGAAAAAAAAAAAGAGAAAAGATTTGAAAATCCTGGGAAAATCCTGAAAAAATCCTGAAAAATCCTGGAAAAATCCATGAAATTTCATGAAAAATCTCGAGATCTTGAGAAATCTTTGAAAAAAAAAAAAAAGATTTTCAAAATCTTTTTTTTTTTTTTTCCCAAAAAGATTTTTCAAAATCCCAAAAATCTTTTTTATCTTTTTTTTGAGAAAAAAAAGATTTTCAAGATCTTTTTCATCTTTTTTTCTCTTTTTTTCCTTTTTTTTTCAGGATTTTTCAAAGATCTCAAAGATCTCGAGAGATCCTGAAAAAAAAAGACAAAAATCCTGAAAATCTTGATTTTTTTTTTTTTTCTCCCGAGATTCTCGAAAAAAGACAAAAAAAGACAAAAGATCTTTCCCGACCCGTGTTTTTTGTTTTTTGTTTTCTCGCCGCTCGGCTGCCCCTCCCCCATTTCTTCCTCCTAACATCGTTGGGGGCATGGCAGCGGTTCTTTTGAACTTCAAACGCGTTAGTTTTTTCCCCTCTTTTTTCCCCTCTTTTTCCCCTCCCTTTTCCCCTTCTTTGCTAACGTCTAGCCCTTACTTTTCCCCCCTGGGTGATTAAGCAAGAGAGGCCCAGGTTCATCTTTCCAACTTTCCCCCACCTTACCAGTGCTCTGATTGTGTTGCACCATCAACTCTGGTTTTTATATTTTTTATTACAGTTCTTTTTTTTATACCTTCCGTGTTAGTGTCTACACACAACGAGTCACCTTCATCCAAGGTGTTGCTCACAATCAGAAAGCGCGCAAGCTCAACGTGCCCCCCCTTTTTTTTTTATTCAACACTCCAGAACAATAAAACTGTCAGACAACCGTGCTACCATTACAAAGGCACTGATTGGCGACGGTAGACGCCCCATGTGCTGTCTCACAAGACTCAAGATTATTTGTAAATACGAAGTGGTGCAGTACCTCTTCCCAATCTGCATGGTGTGGTGACTGTGTGTCTGTGTACAGCATTTTTTTTTTTTTTTTGCTGTAATGTACCAATGAAGTGCCCTTCGCGGTTCGATAACGAAGTTGAGTGATGAACAAAAAAAAAAAAAAAAACCTTCATTTCCCCCCGACTTTTCTCTTTTTTCATTTGCATTGTTTCACCAGATGCCTTTCGCACTACTTTTTGAGAGTCTGTGAAAAGTGGTGTAAATGATGCACTAAAAAAGGGGCGGGAAGGGGAAGCAATAAAATGCTACTCAATCATGAGTGACATTTTTTTTTTTTTTTTTTTTTTTGACGACGTAATCCACCTCTTTTGGGTGATTGTCGATTCAACGAAACAAATTAAAAAAATAAAATAAAATCAACAAAAAAAAGTAGTAGGTACCGTTTTAGCCACCACATTTATGTTAATTCTCAAAAGTCTTGTCAACTTATTTTTCATCCACCTTTCATCGCCATCTAGCTTCACAATTCTTTATTTTTTTGGGTTCCCTTCTCTTTCCTTCTCTTTCCTTCTCTTTCCTTCTCTTTTCTCCTCTTTCCCTCCAAAACAAAACTAACTTTCAAACCCCCCTCTCCCCACCACCTACAAGCGTAGCTTAAAGGAAAAATAGTTCCTCCGATACGGTCGCCAATCACCCCTCCAAGGGTAATAGAGCAATCAACGAAAAAAAAACCCCCTATTTCCCCCCCCTTTTACTCACCTATCAGAGTTACTATTATGTTTTTGACTTGCTCTTGCTGAGGATGTGACAGGCATACTATTGCCCAAAATGTGTGTGTGTTTGATAACTAATAGGGGGTAATTCTTGCGCAGAATATGGCCCCAATGTGTATGTGTGTGTGTTTTAAAACCCGTGTTTGGGGTACTCCCTAAGTACAGGATATGCCCTAAATGGGGATGTGTGTTGAACGCAGTTGTGGGCAGTTCCTAGCCTAAGAGTGGAGCATTTACCCATTGAGCACTTTTTGGCCACACCGTGAATTTGTGGGGCATTCTTTGTACTCCAAAACAAGAGCACAATACTTGTGGAGCGATACACCGAACCCCTCCCTTTTTTTTTCCCAGCTTAGGTTACGGAACAACTATCAAGGACATGTCAATATAGGCCCCCTCCGGAACACCATTTTACTTCATTTGAAGTAAATTTCTCTTTTTTTGTTGAAATATTGGCATTGTAATTGGGGAAAAAAGGGGAAAAAAAAAAAAAAAAGATTGTTACCGTTTAGATTCACCATCTGCGTGTGTTTGTGTGATCTCCACGCTGTCAGTCACCTTGCTTTTTATATCCACCTGCCCATCCCCCCTGGGCATTTGTTAGGTTACGTAGTAGGGGCCATACCAGAAGTATCTTCCCCACCCCCTTTTTTTTTTTTGAAGGTGACTAAGCACGAGAGGCTTAGGGTCATTTCATAACCCCCTTTTTTTATTATATTTTTGTGAGTGCAAAGAAAGAAATACAAATTGTATTTCGACATTGAAATGTGACAAACACCCCCCGCTTTTTCCCCATTCTTTTTTTTCTCTCTTTTGTTTTCTCTCTCTTTCTCTCCAGAGAGAAGCGATGTTGTCCCTACATCTTGACCTTGGAGGTATTGATTTGCTCCAAGAAGATTCCCTTGAGAGGAGAGGGAGGAGGATGAGGTTAATGTAATGTGTGTTCACATTCAACCCTGAAACGTCTTTCGGTGGTTCATTTTCTTTTTTTTTCTTCTTTTATATATTTTTTTTTGTGTTCCACATCTCTAAGGAACCCACCCTCCTACCTTATCTTCTCTAGAGGGTAACGGCGCAAACCCTTCTTCGAGAAGCAGGATGAAAGAAACAAAAAAAAAAGATTAAAAAAAACAAAACAAAATTTAGTTCCCCCCAGACAACAGTAACATAAACCAAAAAGGGGGAGGAAAAAAAAAATAACTGACTGAAAAGGGAGTTTTTCGTACCCCCTCCAAAAAGAAAAAAAAAAATGCGTGCGTATAAATAATCCAGGTGGTGTTGGTTGACTTGTCAAAGAAGTGTTTCGTACATTCGTACAGACCCATGTTGCTCTGTGCTCATGCCAGCACTGTATAAGGAATTGTCCCATGCTAGGTTCGCATGATGTCCGTTCCCTAAAAAGAAAAAAAAGAAAAGAAAAATGGGTTGTTGGGGGTCTCTCGGTGGTTCTTTTTTCATTATTTGGTGTGATTCAGGGGGTACGGACAACCCACGGGAGAACCACGTGGGAACCACGGAGAACTGTTTCGGGCTACATTAAGATTTGCGGAGCACCTTCGGGGGAACCACGGAGAATCCGTTTGGGTGATCACACCAATATTTGGTGTGGCTGAAGGGGGGTGCTATTTTTGTGCTACTTTCTGCTACTTTCTGCTATTTTGGGGTCGTCAGCCACACCAAATATTCCCTTTTTTTTTTTTTCCTCTTCGACTGAGATGCGTTTTAGCACGTTTCTACTTTTTTTTTTTAAATTTATTTTTTCTTCTTTCTCAACTGCTTTCTGCTTTCTGTTGTCCAGAGTTGAAAGTCTATGAACCAAATTTCTTTTATTGTTGGGAAGATCCACGACTCCGCCCAAAAAAACACAATGAAGACTGTCTATATGGCAGTTACACTATAGCAACAAATCAGCAAAAAAAAAAAAAAATCCGTGGTTTTAGGCAGTCTGACCTCATCAGAGGCCGTGGCCTTTTCCCGAGACAAAAAAAAAAGAAAAAATATTGGTTCGTTTTTTTCCCCCGCGAATCCCGATTTCTTCGCCTTCTATTTTTCCATTTTTCGTCTTTAAAAAAGAACTGCGTTCCTTCAATTTGAACTTTGAATAAAATAAGGTACCCCCCTCCTTTATCCCCCCTGACAAGCAAACTTACAATACCCTCCCCCAACCTGAAACCTCCACCTTCACCCCCACTACCACATTTTCTTCTCACAGAAGGGCCTGTGTGGCCACGGGGGGGGGGGGCACCGGGCCAGCGGAGGGGGCCCGGTGTATCAAACCACGGAGAAGCTCTTCCTCCCCTTGCCCTCTCTCTCTCTCTCTCTCTCTCTCTCTCTCTCTCTCTCTCTCTCTCTCTGAAACACGCTTTAGCGGAGCAGCTTCGCTGCGTGTTGGGAGATCTTTGATAGAGACTACCGTCCTTTTGATTTGACATGGCACGCACACTGCTATTTGGCAGAATATTTATTTGATTTTCCTCAGGCTTTGTCCTGGTTGGCCGGGGTCCGTTTATGTTTCAGTCTCTACCCTCACCAAATCACCACACCATCTTCATCAGATTTTTTGTTGGAATTTGTTTTGGGTTGTTTCGGCTTCCACATTCGCCCCCCTCATCTTTTTGTTCCCCCACACACGATTCTTCGCTTCGCATCCATCTTCTCGTCCCCTTCCAAGCCACCTAGACGCCTCGGTAGTGTGCAGCCTGCTGGGACATATACACCACCTTCGACTCCGCCTTCTCCACCCAGTGCACCCCTCGACGCTATGGCCACAGCACACATCACCGATTGTGCTACGCTGTTGGCGGCGTTCGAGGCGCAGACGACGAGCCAGCACGACTGGTCGCCTCCGGATGCGGCCCTGCGTGCGCTGGGCGTGGAAGAGGGCTCCCCTGCGCTGGTGGGACGCAAGATCCAGTTCGCGGATCTGGCGCGGACGATGCGGGCCCTGGATAAGGAAGTCGCCCGCCACACCGGCGTCCAGGGGCCAGGGCAGGTGACGCGGTTGGCGATTGTGTCCGCCATCCTCGTCCTCCTCAAGGCGGAGGTGACGGAGGCGAACAGCGCGATGTTCTCAGAGGGCCAGCGCATGTCCCTCACGCGCCTGGTCGGCACCCTCACGGTGCTGTCCACGGTGCTGGGGGACCCCGAGACCCGGTCCCGCCTCAGCGGATCCCGCCCCCCCGCCACCACCGCCGAGACGCCGGTTTTGCCTCAACGTGAGGACAGCCCGGAGGCGTCCATCCCGCGCGAGCAGCAGCCGCAGCAGCCGCAGCAGACGCAGCCGGCGGCGGACAACGCGCGGATCGCGCAGCTGGAGGCTGCGATGATGGAGTTGGCGGCAGCGAAGCGGGAGGGGGACGCGCGGCACGAGCTCCTGTGCCAGCAGCTCAACGCGGTCAGGGACGGTGGTGCGCCTCCTCCGGCAGCTGCAGCATCGGACTTCCTGGCGCAGTTACGGGCGGCGATCGGCACCGGGGCAGCGGCGCCTATGCAGGTGGAACAGCCGGTTATGGGGACGGACGTGGACGTGGTGGCACGCAACCCGAGACACTGGGTGGATTTTTGCGCCGACGCCGACCACTGCGCCGACGCTCTGGTGCAGGCCCTGAAGAGGCGCCTGCCTACCGAGGCCGGCGACGCGCAGGACGGGGCCCGCTTCGCCGTTGATGTGGTGGGTCTGTTGCTGCAGCAAGCTCCCTTGGAGGCGGTGCTGAGAAAGCTCGATGACAGTATCTCCTTCTGGCAGTTGAGGGCGAGTTGTGGGAGGTCGGGTGCGGTCGCCTTCCGCGACAAGGTCTGGACGGCGGATGTCGTGCCGAAGGACCGGCAGGCGGCGGTGGCGGCGGCGCACGCAGCAGGGCGTGGTGCGAAGTCCGGGCACGGGGGTGGCCGGGCCGGGCAGGCGTACGGGGGTGGCAACGGGGGAGGCCAGGCCGCGCAGCCGTACGCGCCGGGAAACGGTGGTGGCAGAGGCCGAGGCGGGGGAGGGCATTGGCGCGGTGGTCAACGCAAGTGACGAGAGCAGGCGGTAGCGCGCGTTACGCTCTCCCTCCCACCACCCTCCCCCCCCTCTCCCCCCCCTCTTGTTTTTTCTTCCCCCCCCCCACGGCCCTCCCCGCCAAAACACACATCCGCCGAGTTTTCTTCCGAAATGCTGCTTCAGGCTTTGCGCAAGCCGAAGAAGGGTCTCGGGGTGGCGAGGAGGAAGGAGGTGGACGACTGCGTGTTCCGCCTCCGCGACGGCAAGCAGGCCGCGCGCGCTTTGGCCCATCTTGTCCCGTGGGACCAAGCGCACACTTTCGACGTGGGGCCCCGAGCAGCAGGCACCCGCGACTGGCTGCTCCGAGCGTTCCGGCAGTTCGCCGAAGGGGAGACCGAGACCACGCCTCCCGACCAGACGTTGATTCGGTTCGTCTGGGGTCGCCTGCGCGGAGCGTCGTCCCTCTCCGTGGCCGACTACTGCGGGCGGCTGCTGAAGGCACTGGCGGCCGAGGGGGAGACGGGATACCGCACGCGCCGGGTGCTGGCGGTGAAGCGCGCGCTGACGCGTTTCGGGACGTTGCTGAGGCCGAGTCAGGCGCCGCCGGTAGACGTGGACGCGGTGATGGACGTGGTCGAGGCTTTCGGTCGCGAGGGGGCCGAGCGCGAACGGGCGTTTGTGGCCTTGGTGTGGATGGCACGGGCGCGTATGGCGGACGCACGATACCTGCTGGTGCGCGACCTGGTGGAGGTGACCGACGAGGGCGCGACGGGGCTGGAAGTCGCCCTGAAGGAGAAGCAGCAGAAGAGCTGGACACCCGTGGTGTATTTGCCACCCGGGACGCTTACCCAATACGTGGTGGAATGGGCACGCGCGCGTCGCTTGGCGGAAGGACAGGACGCGCCGTTGTTTGCAGCGACCGAGACGCAGTACCAGCGCCTCATGCGTCGGGTGGTGGGGGCTCTGCCGGCAGGGTCCTGGGCGCACTCGCTTCGCAGGGGGTCAGCGCAGGCCCTGCAATCCTGGGGGATGAGCGTGGACGGACTGAGGGACGCGCTGCGCCACGCGTCATCCAGAACGACGGTGCGTTACCTCATGCGTACGGCGCCCGAGGCTCGCAGGAAGGCACGCTCGACGCTGGACGTCCTGCAGGAGCGGCCGCTGTAGGTTGGTTGTTCCGGGGGTTGGACGGGTACCCGTTGGGGGAGTATGTGCGTGACGAGGGGGATGACGTGGTGGAGGCGGATGTTGAGACGTCTGCGGCGCCTCCGCATGTGCTCTTGGATGATGTCGCTGGGGTCTGGGGTGGCCCATCTGGGGTGAAGCGGCAGGTGCTTGACTCATTCCCGGCGGGTCTGATTGATTTGGGGGCGCTCCGCCGACTGGTACCGGCGAAGGCCAGGTTGTTCGCAATGCTTGACGACATTGCGACTTTCCGTGCGCAGCTGACGGGGTCTGGGGTGTCGATGCCGGGCCCGCCCTCCAAGCTCCAGGACGGCATGTTGGCGGCGTGCGTGGGTAGTGGGATTTTGCGCACGGAGAAGCGAGCTTTCCCGTCGGTGTGTGGGCTGTCTGTGTTTCCGCTGGCGAAGACGAACGGCAAGATGCGTCTCATCGTTGACGCACGGCCGTTGAACACGGCGATGCACTCCCCGCCAAAGTTCAGCCTCCCTACACCATACGAGCTGTCGGAACTCATCCTACGCGGGGGCGCTACGCATGCAGTCGTGGCGGATTTTAAAGGGTTTTTCTGGCAATTCCCTTTATCCGCGGAGGTGGGGCAGTTTTTTGGTGTGCGGCAGGGTGCGCGTCGCATGCAGCTTACCCGCATGGCGATGGGGTGGTCGTGGGCGGCGGTGATTGCGCAGGAGACGTCGCTGGGGCTTCTCGGGGATATGGCGGGTGTGTGTGCTGCTGCGTGGATAGACGACAACCTCATTTTGGGGAAGTCGGCGGGTGAGGCGTCTGCGCGGCTTCGGGGGTTCCTGCGCAGAGCGGACGAAGTTGGCGCTGAGGTGAACCGCGAGAAGTCGACGCTCACTCCGGTACAGGTGTGTACCTACGCAGGGATTGAGTGGGATTTGCGGGGGCGCAGAATGCGGCTGCCGGGGGAGTGGCGTCGGAAGGCCCGTGTCGTGATGGACGTATTGCTGTCGGCGTCGGGTCCCTCGCTGCGCGAAGTGTGGAAAGGTATCGGGGCCGTCATCTGGGCGACGTATGCGATGGGGGACCGGTTCTGCGGGGTGCCGGACATGTTGGCGTGGATTCGTGCGCGGGGCGCCGAGGTGTCTGCGGGCGCGATTGACTGGGACGACCAGGTGCAGATCTCTGCGGGCATGCGGACGGACTTGCGTGTGTTTGTGGAGCGGCGATTGGTGCCGGATGTGTGGCGCGTCCCCAGGTGGAAGCTGTCGCCGGAGGAGGGGTGTGACACGGTGGTGTGGTCGGACGCGTGCCCCGAGGGGTGGGGGTTTATTGTGCGGACGCTTGCTGGCGGGCGCGCTTTCAGGAAGTGGGGCACGTGGTCCACGGTCGAGGATATTTTCATTTTGGAGTTGCGGGCGATGGCCTGGGGCGTGCTGCATGCTGTACGTGGTGGCGCCCGCAGGATTTTGGTGGTGGGGGACAACGCCGCGGTGGTTGCTGTGCTGGAGAAGGGCCACTGTGCAGTCAGGTTAGGGAACACGGTCTTGGAGCGCCTGTTTCGGGTCACTGACGGGGCGGGTGCGGGCATGTTGTCGCGCTGGATCGCGACGGACCGTATGCCGGCGGACGAGCTGTCGCGCTGGGGTACCGCTGGGCAGGACTGGGCCGACCCCCCGTCGGACGGCGTGGTGGTCGACGGTGGCGGTTTTATGTGGTCGGACGAGTGATGTCCTTAGATTATTCTTATTTTAGATTGCCTTCTGTTTTCTTCCAGCTTTTCATTAAAGCTGTTTCCCTGCCCTGTTTTTTGTCCGCTGTTTTTTTTTTTGCAGTGGCTTTTGGTTTTATTTCTGGATGCCTGCGCCCGCTGAGGCTTGGTGTCGTATCATTGGTTTTTTGTTCACTCCGCCTTTTTTCTGGGCCCTCGGGGGTCCTGTGTTTTTGTTTGTAGTTGGGATGGATGCTCTCGTGGCCTACGGGTTTAAATATTCTACGTGACGGTGTCAGGAGGTTGTTTCGGCTTCCACATTCGCCCCCCTCATCGTAGCGCCTATTTCGAGATAAAAGTATCCCCCTTCCCTCCTCTCCGTTTTCATCATTGCTGTTCGCCCTTCGCGGGTCTTTTAGGTACTCTCTATCTATCTCAGATCTCCCTGAAACACGCTTTAGCGGAGCAGCTTCGCTGCGTGTTGGGAGATCTTTGATAGAGACTACCGTCCTTTTGATTTGACATGGCACGCACACTGCTATTTGGCAGAATATTTATTTGATTTTCCTCAGGCTTTGTCCTGGTTGGCCGGGGTCCGTTTATGTTTCAGTCTCTACCCTCACCAAATCACCACACCATCTTCATCAGATTTTTTGTTGGAATTTGTTTTGGGTTGTTTCGGCTTCCACATTCGCCCCCCTCATCGTAGCGCCTATTTCGAGATAAAAGTATCCCCCTTCCCTCCTCTCCGTTTTCATCATTGCTGTTCGCCCTTCGCGGGTCTTTTAGGTACTCTCTATCTATCTCAGATCTCCCTCTCTCTCTCTCTCTCTCTCTCTCTCTCTCTCTCTCTCTCTCTCTCTCTCTCTCTCTCTCTCTCTCTCTCTCTCTCTCTCTCTCTCTCTCTCTCTCTCTCTCTCTCTCTCTCTCTCTCTCTCTCTCTCTCTCTCTCTCTCTCTCTCTCTCTCTCTCTCTCTCTCTCTCTCTCTCTCTCTCTCTCTCTCTCTCTCTCTCTCTCTCTCTCTCTCTCTCTCTCTCTCTCTCTCTCTCTCTTTCTCTCTCTCTCTCTCTCTCTCTCAAGTACGAAGTAAGGAGCTATAGCTACGACTTGAGAGATCTAGATAATACTATTCCAAAAATGAATGCTTCTACCCTTTTTTTATTCTTAAACAATACCACTTCAGCGGAGCTGAAGGTTGGAAGGGGAGGGGGGGATGGTTAGGGACACAAAAATCACTCATCTTCATCAGAAAAATTCTTGTTTTTTGCTCCCCTACCCAACTTACCTCTCTTCCCCCACAACAATACATAAACGAACCTCCACCCTGTTTTTTCCCGACCCAAAACTTTTTCATCTTGTTTTTTCGACAACTTCACACCTTTTTTCACCTACAGGAATAGTATCTAGATTTCTCTCTCTCTCTCTCTCTCTCTCTCTCTCTTTCTCTCTCTCTCTCTCTTTCTCTCTTTCTCTTTCTCTTTCTCTTCACTCTCTGTACACATTCCCTCTTTCTCATTTCCCCCTTTTTTTCGGTTTTGAGCGCACAAAAGACCCGATCTTTTTTTTTTTTTTTTTTTTTTTTTTTTTTGAAATTTAAAGTAGAATGTCTGGCCCGCAGTTGAAACATGCCGAAGTAGAGCGGCTACGGGTACTCTTCGAGCATTATGACGTGAATGCCGATGGCCTCTTGGACCATGTGGAGTTTCGCGTCTTGTTGAAAGACTCTTTCCCTTATGCGACAGACAAGGAGCTGGCGGAGATGACCCCTATGGACGAAGGGGAGGGGACGACCAAGATCAACTTCGCTGAGTACATCAACTTCATGGCCGAGGACACCAGCCTGCGGTTTCAGGGACGCTTTGTGAAGGACCAACGGTCTCTGTGGGAGGACAAACTCGGTCTCTGGCTGTACATGGTGTTTTTCGCCTTTTTCCTCTACTTCTTAGTTGAAGGCGGTGGCAGCAGAGGCGACTACTGGACCAGCTCTGCAGTAACCCGCCACCTCGAGGAAGACCACTTCCAAAACGCCGACGACCTGCGCTACAAAAAAATCTACAAAGACATCGGCGAGGTGGAAGAGTACTGGCAATGGCAGCTGTGGCCTATGGTTAACACCATATGGGATGAAAAAAGCCCGGATTCGCAAGGATATACACCAATTAATGGAGCAGACTTTCCAATCGGTGCGTTAAAAATCACTCAGGTAAGGGTAGAAGCAGAGACCTGCGGCTCCTCTGTGCAGCGTATTATGGATCACAACCAGGATACTATTGGGTATTCTTCCGAGCAGATTACGGCACGGAAACAGCAGTTTCGGTTGAAATGTTATCCTGAGTATAGCATCACCAACGAAGCGAACTCTGCGTGGGTCGCACAGCAGTCCACCAGCGGAACACAGGTGGATCTTCTCAAGGAGCACGTTATATCCCAATTTGACCGCGACGAGGTCTTCGCCGCGTATGAGTACCGTTCCTCCTCTGCACTAAACGCCAGCACCTCGTCGCACTTCATGGGAAAGGTCACGACGTACCTCTCTGGGGGCGGCTATGCAGTGGTACTCCCTTTCTCATACACCCGCTCAAAGGTGCTGCAGATTCTCAAAACCCTTGAAGTCGGTGTTCTGGCAGGAGGCTGGGTGAACCCAGACTCAAACGCAACAGGCCCTGCTGCAGCGCACCCAAACATCAACATTCCTTGGATCGACCAAGGCACCAGAGGGCTGCAGCTGGAGTTCTACACCTACAACCAGAACACAGACCTGATGGGTCGATTTCAGGATTTTATAGAGTTCACTGCGTCCGGCCAGGTGTTGCCGCTTCACTATACACATACGTTTCGGTTTTTTGATATCGGGCAGCATGGGGCAGGGTATTTTCTGTTGGTAGTGATATTTTGTTCTATGATTTTGGTGCAGTGCGCAGCGTGGCTGATCTACGTTGTGCGGACCACAAAGTTGAAGGTGCTCGAAAGCGGCCACCAAGGTGTGATACAGCACATTATCGAAGGCTGGGGGGTCATCTTCTACGACTTCTGGACGCCCTTTGACTTTCTCAACCTTGCCCTCTTTTGCGCTGCATGGGGACTGCGTTTCTACATAATGACTCTCGCATTCACTTCCACCTCCGTTTTAGAGACTGCCGCGTACCCTCGGGGGTACGACCGAGTCGCAGAACTGACTGTGATTGTGAACAGCTTAGATGCATTCAATGGCTTTTTGACATTTGTGCGGATTTTTTATTATTTGAGGTTGAACCCTCGGTTGAATGTATTGACAGCGACGATTGGGAAGGCGAAGGTGCAGCTGTTGGGCATTATGTTTATTTTTGTTATTGTTTTTATTGGGTTTTCTTTGATGGCACATGTTGTCTTTGGGACGCATTTGGAGGAGTATAGGGATCTGCCAACAACCATCTCGTCGCTTCTTCGCATGCTTCTGGGCGACTTCGACTACGAGACGCTAAAGGAGGAGCGGCGCATCTTCGCCCCGCTTCTCTTTGTGATATTCAACGTGATTGGCAACTTCCTGCTCCTCAACATGGTGATTGCCGTGCTCAACCAAGCCTTCACCAATATCCGTTCTGAGAAGTACAACCCTTCCACCATCGAAATCCTTCTCAAAACCCTCGACGCCCAAGAACACAACCAAGACCAACGCACCGGGTTCACCGACAAAATCACGGTCAGGCATAAAGGCCTGCAACACTACATTCGTGGATCTTCGTTGTGGCGTGAGCTTGTCTACGCAGCGAATATGGTGGGGCTATATGCAACGTCCAAGGAGAACCTGTCTGGGGGCGAGGCAGAATGGAATTTGAAGCATCGAGAGATCTCGGACTACAACCCGCGGACCTTCTGGCGGAGCGAGGAGGAGAGGTTGTACTACACAAAGCGGTCGATTGTCTTCAAGGACCGTCTGCTGTGCTCGCCGCTGCCGCTGAAGTTCTACCTTCTTGAGCAGTTTGGGAAGGACCTCAAGCACGTCATCGATGTGTCCCCTGTCAACAGCGGCTACCATGAGATCCCCGAACTCCGCAAGCACGACCTCATTGTCGCGCCTGCCTACCATCTGGGGATCAACCCACGGCATTTGCTTGTGGAGATGATGGACCACTTTTATACGTGGCAGCGTGAGCATGCGTCTGCCTACGCAACCCTTGAGGAGGAGCTGGACGGGTCGCAAGAAGTGGCATTTGACTCAGAGAACCCCCAGGGTCTTGCCATCCGCGGTGGTGTGAACGTGGAGCGTCTTATCCAGGCAGAGATCGATGAGTGGTGGGGGATCTGTCAACTGGGGGCAGCTGCGGCTGAGGCGAAGGAGGATGCGGAGCGCGCTGTGGGGACACAACCGCAGATCTTAGGGATGCAACGCCACAACTCTGCGGATTTGGGCGACACTGTGGGCACGCTACAGCAGGAAGAAGAACAAACAAAGTTCGAACGCCAGCGCCGTGCACTCGAACGCGACAACCTCGAGCAAGCATACGAACGCAAACGGCTCGACGACCAGCACCAATACATCAGCAACCTGCAACACGCCATAGACGACCTCCACGCCCCCATCAGCGGCAAGATGACCGACGGCGCCTTCAAGATCACCGCCGCCGACATCCACGTCCCCACCCTCTTCACCATCTCCGGCTGCCCATTCGACAGCTACGACCCTAACGGCGACTACGCCCTCAAAGGTCTTCACAACGCACGCCCCTACTGGAGAAAGATCAAACAAGACCCAAATGAGCCTAAACTATGCATTCTGTGGGGCGACGGGCGGTGGTGGGTTGGGTCACCACGCACCCGCACTATGGACCGCACCTGCGTGCCTTCGATGCTCTCATGGCACGACGATGCTTCACGCTACCCATCAAAGGGCTACTCCACAGCCACCCTGGACACACCCCTCACCGGAGGGGCCGACCGCGCCGACACCGCCCAAGGTGTCTGGGAGACTGTTGTTGACGGAGGTAATGGAGGCATCGGGGACCCTCCTACCCTCGACTACACTGTCGGGCCCGACGGTGTCGTTAAGGTCATCTCTGTGTCAGGAGCATCGTCGCATCCGGTCAACGGACAATACACCCTGCAGACCCTCATGGAAAACGGCAAGCACGTCTGGCGGAAACGCTACCAAGTGGTCTGCCGTTCCTTCAAGGTCGAGCCTCTCCCCGACGAGCGTGAAAAGACGAGCCGCATCCGAGCGAAGCTCCGTTCCATCCGAGACGAAATCTACGAGCGCTACCACGTCACCCTCCGTGTCCCTGGGGAGCGTGCAGCACCGGAACGGCGCATGCAGTTGGAAGGCGACTGGCATATGGTAATGGTGGCGTACACCGACATCATCAACGTTGCACGCACTGTGTACGCGAATGGTGCGGACTGTTCGCATATTGCGCAGGACACAATTCTTTCGGAGGTCTTCTTTGATGAGACTGGGGAGGTCGACGAGGCACTCCGTGTCAAGAAGGTTGCTGCTGTTGTCGCAACCACACAGCCGTACGAATGGGAGACAGTCAACAAAGGCTACGATCTTGACCTCTCCTGGAAGGCCGGACGCTGGGTCATCAGCAAACGTCTTGCGAAGTCCAACCGAGGCTTCATCGGCTTCCACGAACAACCCCCCAAGGTCTCCTGCCTCCTCTACGTCAAGACCGCCACCGGCGCAAAGGAGACGTCACCAAACGGCATGCTCGCACAACGCACCAAATGGGAGAAGGTCATAAAACGCATTCCCCACCTCATGAACCGATACGCGGTATGCCTTTAAAAAAAATGGACAGTGGAGATTGCACAAAATGTGGCAACACAACCCCAACTACACTACAACAATTTATCAAAAAAAAAAAAAAAAAAAAAAAAAAAAAAAAAAAAAAAAACAGTATTTATTCTTAAAGGTAGACTTTATTCCAACCTTTTCGTGGAAGAGTGAATGAATACCCAGTATATGAGAGTTATTCCACCGAACGCAATAACGGTAAAAAAAACACAAATGTACCAAAAACCCCCATTACAGACACCCGACGAGCTCCCGAACAGCTCGCAACGCAAAGCGTATATGAAGCCTGTTGCGCGGGTCCCTGCACCCGCTGCTGCAGGGCAGGTGGTGGAGCGCTTCTTCGAAGGCAACGTGTCGTGGTATAAGGAACGGCGTCCTGGTGGTGGCGGTGGGCATGGGGAGGACGCAATGCTCTTCGGTGTGTCCTTTGTGGACCAGTTCCCTAACAAGGATAGGTCGTCTGCTGAGGTCTTGATGGATGCAGGCAGCATCAAAGGTACCTGGGTCGAATGCACCATAGTCGACGAACCCGACGAGACCGGCCCAAACGCCCGCTACCGTGTCTCCATCAACTTCAGCGCAACTCTCCCACAAAACGCCCTCGTAGCCCACAAGGAGTATTTCGCAAAACACAGAACCAGCCGCCAACGCACCATCTTTGTCACCCGAGACCGCCTCCGCAAGAGACCCGGGCAAGACGCTGAGTCCTGGGTGACACGCTTTGTATCATGGGTGAACGATCCCACCCATATGTTGCACAGTGGTATGTTAAGGAGGGTTTTATAATTTTTTTTGGAAAAAAAGGGTGAAAAAAGGAGGTAGTTTTCAGGGGAAAGGGCAGAGCTCCTACTGTGTTAGCTCAGTTACGCTGACTTTGACATCTCTCGTGTGACTGCACAAAAAGTCAGATGGCAAAATTCTATCATTTCGCCCATTGGTCGAGTAATATGCCAACCAAGAATAGTGGGCATTTCAGACAACAATTGTACCGGTAAACCAGAGTCCTAGCTTGCCTGGGTCAGTGGGTCAAGCTGACCCAAGTGCCTGGGTCGCGACCCACGAAAAAAAAAAAAAAAGGGAATTAATTAATTTGGAAATTGGGAAATTCTGATTTTTTTCCCTCTTTGGGGGGCCCACCACCATTTCTGGGGTAAGAAAAAAATATCGACAAAAAAATCCGGCACCGTCCAGGGCTGGGCCCAATTTTTTTTGCCTGCGGCGCCATTTTTCCTTTTTTGCTCCGCAAAAAAGGGTTCGTAGAGTGACTCTGTGGTGTAAAAAGCTACATTTTTACACCGTACCCTAATTTTTTTCGCCTGCGGCGCCATTTTATATATTTTGTGTTGGGTGATCTATGAACGGGGAGTGATTTTTATGGTTATAGTAGAGTTCCATTTAACGTTGTGAGCAACTCACTAGTCGTAGTGACCAAAATTTGTATCAGTCAAGAACTTGTCCATTTTTCTGAAATGACCCCACCACAGTGAGGGTAGAGCTCGGAAAACCTAAAAAAGCCAAGACAAGCCCCCCAAGGCCCAAAACCTCTGCTGACCCAAAAAAAAAATTCTGACCCAGATTTGGCATTTTTTTTCAAAACCAAGCTAGGACCCTGGGTAAACCCAAAAAAAAAAAAAAAAAAAAAACAGATTTCCCTGGCCTGATTGCAGCCACGAAACAACTCAACCCAGCCCCGCAGATCTTGTACTGCTGCAACGATCCTGACACAAGGTATGTGTTGTTGTTCTTCTTCTTCTTCTTCTTCTCTCTCTCTTTCTCTGTGGTGTCGAACCCTGTCACACCTAGCCACTGAGTCCCTCTCAGCCAGAATCAGCAGAAACCACATTAAACACCCCCCTCTAATATTCACGTTTCAAACATGAATAATACGCGTAACCTGAATAATAGGCGTAAAAAATAAATCGAAAATGGTGTGGCTGAAAGGGGGTGCTATTTTTTGTGCTACTTTCTGCCATTTTGGGGTCGTCGGCCACACCAGAAAAGGTAAATAATACGCGTGCGCCCGAAGAGAAAGCAAAAATAAACGTGGATAATAGGCATACCCCAATATTAGGCAGAGGGGAGGGGTTTACTACTGAACTCGCTGAAATACACACAACACCCCCTTAGGCGTTTCTATGAATACGGAAATGTGTGAATTTTTGGAGTAAGTCTAAGCAAGCAAGGAGTCATGTGTGCTGCGAAATGACCGCATCCCCCCAAACCCATCCACACACCTGCAGACACCATCCGCCGCTCTTCCCGACCACGTGGAAGATGAATAACAACGAAATCTGCACTGACGTCAAGTTCCTGGCGACGACGAAGACCTACATCAAGAAGGTACCACCCCCCCCACCACCACCACCACACCACCCCCCTGACAATTACCTACAGTGTAGGCGGGTTTAGTGCAAACACTTTGACCCCTTGTACTGCCTCTAACGATTTCTTCTTATTTTCCCTGCATAATTATTTCCCCTAAACTTAGGTACAGGAGAGGGCTTTACAGCGACAAAGTAAATGACTTGACCTTTTTTTTTTTTTTATTCCCCTGGGAAATAAAGTATACGAAGGATTTGGCACTTTTAGCGGGATTTTATTTAATGATAATTTCACGCTAAATTTTGGTACATGTAGGTAGTAGGGCTGGAGGGACCGTCCAGCCTTTTTTAGCCTCCCTCCAGCCTCCTCAATCCCGCCAGCCCCTCAGCGGGCCTATCTAGGGGTCCGCGGGACCCGGTAGCGCTGGCGGGAGGGTAATGAGAGCTTTTTTTTTTTTTTTTTCACGCTCTTTTTTTTTTTTTTTCCCTGAGAGCTTCCTGTGAGGACACATACTCGTTAGTTATTGCACAATAAATAAGTCACGCTAAAAGTGCCAAATCCTTTCGTATACTTTATTTCCCGTGAAATAAAATTACGTATTCACCTCAGAGTCCGCGGAACACCCCCGTTCACCCCGTCCCGGACGGGGGTCAATTATTTTCCAAAAACCGACCCCCGTCCCAAACCCCCGTCCAGGGACGGGGGTTTTGGATTTTTTTTTGGGGGGGAGGAGGGGCCCATATTATGGGGAATTTTTTGAGATACCATCGAGCCGGACTCAATTGGTCAAACGTCGAAGGAAAAGGAAGCACGCAGCATGGCGAAAGGAAAAAAGTAGCGTACCGTGCGCCTGCGGCGCAAGCCTGCATCACACCATTCCCGTGACATTGTTTGCCTGTAAAAATGTACAATTTTAAGCGCATTTTTTTGAAATGTTGCGTACCGTGGCTTCGCTTGGAACCTTTGGGTGACATACCGCCGTTTCTTTTGTAAAAAAACTGAGGTTACTGATAATTCGTGCACCATGTGTGCCTGGTGCAAATATCAATAAAGTGCCGAACTCCGCCGTCGGATAACCGAGCAATTCTCACATTCCGCCGGAGGCCCCCAACTTGAGCTGGGGTGGGGACCCGGGCGCGCGAAGCGCGCCCGGGCTCGACCGAGTTTTGATCTTCTTCTTCCTGTGACTAGCTTGTCAGCGGACGGAGAAAGCTCGGGAGAGGTTTTTTTTTTTTTTGTTTTTTGGGCGGGACGGGGGTTGGAAGGGGGTGCATAATTAATTTTCGGGGGAGGTCCGCGGGCTCTGATTCACCTCCTTTTAGCGGATTATTTTGCGATACTTCACTTATTTTTTTCCCAGGCTCGTGCACTCAATTTGCCTCGCTTCGCTCGGCAAATTAAGTAGCCCTCGCCTGGGAAAAAAATGCGTGAAGTTATCGCAAAATAAAACCCCGCTAAAAGGAGGTGAATAAATAGTTATTTTTTTGTGGTTTTACCAAGCTTTTTCCCAGATCGTGATCATGATCTGGTTTTCAGGAATTTTGGGGAAAAAAAAAAAAAAAAAAAAAAAAGTGCTCGCACACGATCTGCAGCTGTTCTACTCAATATTTTTTCAGATGAGTCACCACCACGGTTCGCACGGATCGCGATCCGTCAATTGCGGTACTTTTCCAGGAAAAACAAAAAAAAAATGGGGTGCGCACGGGGGTCGCGCTACGCGCCTACCGACTACCGTAGATTTTTGACGATTTTGCTTGGGTTTTTCCTTACTAAAACTACTTCAGAGTGTTTTTGCACACACATGTGACCCCACCGTGGAGAGCAATCGGCTCGCACAATCAAAAGAAAGCAGAGAAAAGGGAAAAAGAAAAAAGACAAAAGTTGGGTACCGTGCGCCTGCGGCGCTACTGTGTTCCCACTCAAAACACCACAATTTCATCTGAAGTTGGGTTTTCAGACCTGAAAATGACCCTTGTTTATGAGTATGGGTTCATATTTTGCAAAAATTTAAGTCAATAAAATTTTGTCCATTTTTCCAAAATGACCCCATCACTTTCTGCAATCGCACCGAATCGGACGATGCGATCGACAAAAACGCCCAAAAACGCACCCCATACCCCTTTTTTTTTCCGTGATCTGGACCCCAAAATTTTGGTCAAAATCACGTGATCTGGGAACATGCTTGGGTTTTACTTGCATTTTTACAAAAAAAAAAACCTCAGGCTTTATTATCTCTCTACCTTCATCCCCATTCCCCTATCCCCCCCTCGAACCCTTTCAGGTTGGCCTGGGTGGCTTGGATACTACCCCTCTGTACCTCGGCCTGCACCACGCCTATGTGAAAGAGTTCTTCGTCTTCCAGGGTGATGAGGCGCCTGTGTTCCGCCCTCCGAAGGCGTACTACCGCAAGCATGGCACCCTCCCTGCGCAGGGTGAGGAGGAGACTGGAGCTGATATGCTGGCCGAACGCGACCCGACCCCGTTGCCGTCATTCCTCAGCCGCAAGGGTGGGGATATTGTATGCGGCTCTACAGTCGTGTTTCAGAAGAAAAGCCGTTATTCGCATGCGTCCATGCGTTCATTAACATCCCGATCGGACCGACCGGACACCAAAACAAAAGAAGGCAAAGAATACATCGAGCTCTTCGACGGGGTTACAGGGATCAAACTGAATCTTTGGGTTGAAAAGACCTCTGAATGGGTTGTCTCGCATGATCTGCAGCTGAAATGGACGTCTGATAAGAAGGATGCGGAGACAATGTACCCTTGCTGCCATAAATGGAAAAATGAAGCCAGTATTTGGGAGGTTGAGCGCGCACCGCGTCGTGGAGTGCACTTCTTCATCAAGAAGCCTGCCTACGTCGCGCCCCTCCTCGCGCAGGGAAGCAAACAGGAGACCATGGCGGCAACCAACTACCCTCTCAGCTACAAAGGCGACAGCGTGGTGCGGTATCTCACTGCGGATGTAGCGGACGCGAGGGAGACCCCGGATACAGCTGACCCTGCTGTTCGCGCGACGACACAAATGGCTTCTATGGGGTTGGGTGCTGGAGGAGGAGGAGGAGGGGGAGGAGGAGAAGCAGACGCCCCCCTCCACAGCGCGCTGCACTCCCGAAGCGTGTCCCCCGCCTCGCCGTCGAGTGGGCAGCGGCGTGCCACTATCGCACCCCCACCCACAGAGCGTGACTTCACCTCCTATATGATAACCGCAAAGGAACGCACCACAGCACCCTGTATGTGGTGTGTCCAGCACTACCCAAAGGACCTACCGGATATCCGTGACCGGCGGAACCGCCATGCCTATTCAGGGGGGAACCGGACCTGGTGGCAGGCGTATTCGTGTATTCTGGATTGGGTGAGGCATGACAAGAACAGGGTGTACGATGAGGCCAGCATTTTGTCGTCCGCGTTTGTTCCAACTGGGTTGAAGTGGAGTGCTGCGAACGAAGCGGTGTTGACCTCCAATGTGTGGCAGCCTGCGCCTCCTGCAGAGATTCTGTCGCGTATCGAATGGTATCTCAACCATTGGCGTCTTGCCCGCCTTGATGTTGCGCACTACGAATCGATTGACGATAATGACGACTCCCTCACCAAAGCAGAAAAGATCAGCCTCCAAGAGCTGCTTCTCATCGACGCGGAGCGGGCGAAGGACACCCACAGGGTCCTCATCAGAACCTCACCGGAAAACGGTCTTGCAACCAACGTCGACGCCTTCCTCTCTCTCTGGCGGTCCTTTCCGGTGGTCGACTTTCAGGGTGTCTGGCGGACCCGCGCCTTCCTCACCACCTCTGGAGATGAGTATTACCGTGTAGAGAGCCACGGTGTCGGTGGTCTAGCGGGCTATATGATCGAAGGAGAACACGATATCGGAACAGGGGATGTAGCGTTCAAGCTTGTTATGCTGCCTTCCATTGGCGGGGCAGGGATTTTAGGGGAGCTTTGCTATCATGAACAGACCTTGGATTGCTTTCTCGAGGCGAAGTCGTATACGGAAATCCACATCACAGTGGCACGCTGGGAGGAGGAAGGGTTGGACTCGCTGTTTATTCTCCACAGAACCGACGCTTTGAAGCGAGATGATGAATCCCATTACGTCATCGCAACGCGAGAGTTTGACTTCTTCACAAACAATACCTGGGAGATCGAAACGATTCACGACCTGGGGCAGTCGATTGACACTGCAGTCGAGACAGCGGTAGTTGCCCAGCAATACGGCCTGCAGGAGCAGTTCAAGGCTCTCATACACGATGAAATGAAGTACCTTCTGTGCACCATCATCCCGAACGTCTTGGTTGAGGAGCTAGGCCCAGGGCAGCTCGTACAAACACTCAACTACAAAATCCACTCTGATGCTGTCGACAAAGAGGACCGTGCGAAGCGTGGTATCACCGAAACCGATGAGGCGCGGCAAAACGAGCGGGCTGTGACAAAGCGTAAATCGGTTGCGCATGCGGAAGAGTGGAAGCGCGCCTTTGACGTAACATCCCCTTCTCTTGGCGGCGTGGTGCGTGATGGTGGATCCTTCTCTCTCAACAGCACTGCCCATTCGAAGTCCACTTCAGGATCAAACTCAAAGCTAGACTTCTCTGGGCGATGGGGCCAAGACGGACATCCAT
Source organism: Rhynchopus sp. YZ270_cl-10 (assembly GCA_964035575.1). Classification (NCBI taxonomy): domain Eukaryota; phylum Euglenozoa; class Diplonemea; order Diplonemida; family Diplonemidae; genus Rhynchopus; species Rhynchopus sp. YZ270_cl-10. The sequence continues at coordinate 647,034 of OZ037933.1, forward strand.
TGCAGAGTCTCAAGAGCATGTGCCTCAATGTGACAAACATCACCACCATGCCAAGCATTTATCGGGGGAAGAGCAGTGTGCATCTGTCCGCAGATGCGTCGATTCCGGTACGCACGGCCTCCACGTCGTCGTCGGATGATGAGGACAGTGAAATCGTTGCAGGAGAGATTCAGATTCCCGCAGTGCCTGCGAAGTCCAGCAATGCACGATTAGATGCGTCACAGTCTGTCGTGTCTGCCTCGGGGAATAGTAGTCTCAACCCTGTCACTCTAAACACGGACCTCGACTCGAGTCTGCACGCTGAATCAGCTGCGCACCCACTCAGACCACCTACCATCGTTGACACGACGTTACCACCTGCATTGGTGAAGAAGGAGGCAGCTCAGAGTGACACTGCGTCGTTTGGCACACCCCGTTCTTCAGAGCAGGAGATGAATGAGAAATAAGAGAATGAAGGGGGCGGGGTGGAGGTGGGGGAGGGGGTAGTTTCTGAAAGTGTCTGAGAGAGATAGGGGAGGTTAGGTTGTACAAAGGAGGCATGTCGGCGGAAGCGTTTCAACACTTTCTAGTCGATCTTCCCCCCTCTTCTTGTTTTGTTGTAGAAAACTTAGTTGTATTAGTGTAGACCCGAGGGGGAGGAGCTCCACTATACCAAAGGCGCCGTATGCGATGCCGGAGTCACTCCATGGAATCGTTGCAGTCGTAAGCCAGTCGGGCGGTGGAGGTGGCGGGCTTGACGTTTTGTGTACGGCCAGTCGGGTGGCAGCAGTACTGGCTTTTGCCGCATAGTGAGGGGGGCTTCACTGGGACGGGACCAGTGAAGGACAGATTTTTTTCCTCCTTTTTTTTTTTGTGTGTTCAGTCATGTTTTCTTTTTGGTAGAGGTCGCTGAGGTGGTGTACAGGGGACATTAGTATGCCGGTGTGCCGGTGTGGCCACACCGGCTAAGCCGGTGTGGGATTTTGAGGGAAAAAAAAAAAAAAAGAAAAAGGCGGATTTTTGAATTTTTTTCTGAATTTTATCTCCTCATACAAGGCTACAACCACATCTGTAGCGGTTTCTTATGTGCATGTGACCCCACCACAAAGACCAATCGGTCCGTTCAATCAAAAGAAATAGATGTTCGCAACTCTCATAAAAAAGTAGCGTACCGTGCGCCTGCGGCGCAGCTAAAAATGACGAGCGGTAGCCCACAGCTCTAGCCTATGCCATAGTCACAGCTACCTTTACCATAGTTTGGCTATAAAAGCGTGCGATTTTATGTCACAATTTTTGAAATGTTGCGTACCGTGGCTTCGCCAGAAAAGTTTTGATGTCATATGGTTAGACAAGGGCGCGGAGGGGAAAGAGTTGTGGAGGTCTCTGCCAAAAATGCGTGGGGAAAAAAAAAATGCCTCACACCGGCTTTTTTGGCTCACACCGGCTTTTTTTTCAAAATCTCAAACTACCAATGTCCCCTGGTGGTGCAGGGCTATCGGTAAGAAGGGGTTTTGGGGGGCATCATATATCATATTTCATATTTCAAAATCATATTTCAAAAAAAAAAAAAAACACACGAGTTTACGGGCAAAAACCCATTCCGAGCTTTCGGCCCCGCACGTTGGCGGGGCATCTCCCCTCATATGTGGATATGTCCGGAAAATTTTCAGGAAAGTGCCGGGCAAAAACACATCAAAATGGGTCCGGACATATCCACGGGGGGGATAGGTACTTAAAAAATGGAATTGAAAGCCGTGTTCAAAATCTTTCAATTGCGGCCAGGTACGATCAAACATTTGCATCTGGGGTCCAAAAACAATTCACGTATGGATTTCCATACGTTCCACACGTGGAGCGTAATCTCTGAGTGGGTCCAAAAAACGGCTTGGGGTAAGGGGTTAACAAAAATTTAAAGTTTAAGGTGTACTTCCGCGAGCGAAGCGAGCGGGAAAAAAATTGAAGGTGTACCTCCGCGAGCGTAGCGAGCGGAAAATTTTTTGAAGGTGTACCGCCGCGAGCGAAGCGAGCGGGAAAATATTTTAAGGTGTACCTCCGCGAGCGTAGCGAGCGGAAAAATTTTTGAAGGTGTACATTAAACTTTAAACAAGGGGGTACGCCCACTTTTGTCGTCATCCTAAAATACCCGAAATTGAGCCCAATTGCATTTCCGGATCGATTGCGGAAAGTGGTAGGGTAAATGAACAACACCAAATACCTACGCCCCCCCGTGCATATGTCCGTGTTGGTCGAGGCTCGGACATATACACATACTCAGTTCAGGTAGTATACTACAGTGTACAGCGGCAAAAACCCATTCCGAGCTTTCGGCTCCGCACGTTGGCGGGGCATCTCTGATCATATTTGGCCTGGTAAAAAAAAAAAAAAAAAAAAAAAAAAAATTTAAAAAAGGCGATCATATTTCATATCTCTTACCGATAGCCCTGCTGGTGGTGTACGAAAAAAAAAAAAAAAAAAAGTCACGTTTTGGTGCAGGCTTTGCGCTAACTTCTGTCCTTTGTCCCGGGATTTTTGGATATTTTTGTGGTGCGTTTTTTTTTTGCAAACCGGGGGTTCCTTAAGAAAACCAGAGAATCTCATATTTCATAGTAAGGGTACTTTAGAGTGTTTTCACACACACATGTGACCCCACCGTGGAGAGCAATCGTCTCGCGCGATCAAAAGAAAGCAGAGAAGAGGGAAAAGAAAAAAAGAAAAAAGTTGGGTACCGTGTGCCTGCGGCGCTACCTGTTCCTACCCTCCTTTATGTTTAAACATGATGTACTTATGTACAGTTCATTTTATTTTGAGTACGGCACCACATCCCCCCTGAGGATGATCCCCCCTCCCTCACGGATAAAGATTGATTAGGACGCCATGGGGCACACCCCCTCCGAGGCCATAACCGTCCTGGGTTTTCTCACTCTTCTCTGTGGTCACTGAAACCCCACCGCCATCACTACATTACCGATAGCTCTTCAGTACGTTGGGTTTTCAGACCTGAAAATAACCCTTGTTTACGAGTATGGGCTCATGTTTTGTCAAATTTTAAGTCGCTGCATTTTTGTCCATTTTTCCGTACATCCCCCACCACAATCCGGGATTGGTTCGGAAATGCAACAAAACGACCTCTTGGCGGGAAAAAGCCACAGGAAATTTACGCACTTTTTGCAAACAGGGGGTTCCTTACTAAAACCAGAGGAATCTCATCGTTCAGAGTAAGAGTACTTTAGAGTGTTTTTGCGCACACATGTGACCCCACCGTGGAGAGCAATCGGCTCGTGCAATCAAAAGAAAGCAGAAAAAAGGGAAAAATAAAAAGAAAAAAGTTGGGTACCGTGCGCCTGCGGCACTACCTGTTCCCAGTCAAAACACCACAATTTCATCTGAATTTGGGTTTTCAGACCTGAAAATGCCCCTTGTTGGGGTGGCCCGTGGGCGCGGCTGAAATTGTGTTCTTTTTTTTAGGAGAAAATCACAAGAGGTCGCAACAGAATCACAAAAAATCTTGTGATTATTTGTGATTATTTGTGATTTTTTTTTACTGTCGTGATTATTTGTGACTTTTTGTGATTTTTTTTTTGATTGTTGTGATTTTTGGTGATTATTTGTGATTTTTGGTGATTTTTGGTGATTTTTTTTTTATTGCCGTGATTATTTTGTGACTTTTTGTGATTATTTTTTTGATTGTTGTGATTTTTGGTGATTATTTGTGATTTTTTGTGATTTTTTTTTTGATTGTTGTGATTATTTGTGATTATTTGTGATTTTTTTTTTATTGTTGTGATTTTTGGTGATCATTTGTGATTTTTTGTGATTTTTTTTTTGACTGCCGTGATTATTTGTGACTTTTTGTGATTATTTGTGATTTTTTTTTATATTGCCGTGATAATTTACTATTATTTTTTTTGTGATTTTTTGTGATTTTTTGTGATTTTTTTTTTTTTATTTTTTTTATTTTTGAAAAAAAAAAACGCCGTGCCCCCGGGCCACCCCACTTGTTTAAGAGTATGGGTTCATATTTTGTGAAAATTTAAGTCACTAAAATTTTGTCCATTTTCCCGAATATGCCCCACCACAGCGCGGGATTGGCTCGGAAATGCCACAAAACACTGTTTTTTCACCCCCTGACGCACAACTATTTGAGGTGCGTTTTTTTGGTCCCGAAACACGATTTTTCAGATTTTTTTCCAAAAGTTAGCGCGAAGCCTGTTTTGGTGTTTCTGAATACTATCAGGGGCATTGTCAGTTTGTATCCTTTTCCTCAAAAAAAAAAAAATGCTTTTTCATTTTTTCCTCCCACTTTGCTTCCACCCCGCTATCACCAGATTTGCCAGATTTTAGTTTTTTTTTTTTTGTTTTGTTTATATGTGCACAAAACCGCGGACCTGTCTGGATAGATGGTCAGTACAAAAAAACGTTTTCGAAAACAGCAGTTAAAAAAAAGCTTGCAAATAAACAAATAAACGCGATTTCCCCACTCATCCTCTTTTCCACATCAGCCGAGGCCTGTATTGGGCAAATAATTATTCAGACAGCCGGAAAAATTCAATCTGTCTTTTCTCTCCCAACGCCATGCAACACCCATTGTCCCCCTCTCCCCCCCTCCCCCTTTTTAAAATTCTCCCATCCCTTATCATTTGACACCAAAAGGGAAAAGGGATTACCGGCCCTACTACCCTTTTATGCACAATCACAGATGCTATTCTACAAACTGTATACTTAAGACGACTAAGCACAGAACGATAGAGATCTTATAAATCACGAACCACCTACCACCCCCCTCACACCGGTTTAACACACGGTTAACGACCCCTGGTCATGCTGCAAAAGTAAACAAACAAATAAGTAAAAAAGTACAAAACAAAGTAGCAAAAGCAAAACAAAACAAAACAAACTTTCAAACCCCCCCTCATACAGCACGGTCCAATACACATCAATCACGCTTATGTCAGAGCGATATGAGGCCGGCAACTACGACGATCTAGCGCGCCTCACCATTGCAGAGGAAGACTCGGCTCTGTCCAGCTGGCCATGTGCACACATTGCAGCGGTGCGTGGCGAGCATGCAGAGCACCTTATCCCTTCTGCGATGGAGTGGTTTCTCGAGGCTGACACCGAGGGAACTCTCGACGAGGTGGTCTCTTGTTTAACAGACGGCACCGACCCAGCGAAGCTTGATGTGTCCAAGCTCGAGGCACTCTACCGTAACCTGTACTCCGCCAATGTGACTCATTGTTTCCACGGCGCGGTGTACCCCGCACTGCAAATGGACCGCACCCATCGACGCAACTGTGTGGCGTCAATGCTCATGGTTGAACACATCTTGGGCCTCCGTGACTCTATGGTGGTGGAAGATATGGATACGCTAGCCCGTGAAACTCTAGGCTGCACACCAACACCACAGCCCCCAACACCCGGCACCCTCGATCTGGACACCCTTATCCCACTCATTGCGGGGGACTGCAGCAAGGCTGCACACCAAGCAGGGCATGACCTCCGCTTTCTCCCTAACGCAGTGACGCATAAAACGCCGTTTGTAGCAACCATGCAGAATGTCGAGACAACAGAGGGCATCTTGCTGTTCTGTCCGAACGGAGCGGTGTACGATGCTGTCAACGAAGAGGTGGTGGTGGAAACACAGTTTTTGCATCTCCGTCGCGAAGAGATGCAGGAGGAGACATCACTCTGCAGACGGGCCGTTCAGATGCTTGTTGACGAGGCTGGAGGGGTCACTCCCATTGATGACGTCCCCCCTTCTCGGATCACAGCACTGTTGGAACAGCTTCGCTCCAATGCGACACAACTGTCCCAAAGATGTGTTGCAAGCCGTAGAAAATCTCATGGCCTTGGTGCTTCGTATGAGGCCAGGCATGCTCACTACCCGGCGGATGGGATGCGGTGTGAACAGAGCAGCTATGTGCGTCTTATGCGACGGTTCCTCTTCAGAAATGTTGGAGTATCATTTTTGCGGTTTCCGAAGTCACAACAGACGACGCCAGCAGCGGAGGCGTGGGTAGCAGAAGCAACGTCGCTCGCAGACACACCCTGCACCGCATTGAAGGCGTTAGGAACCAAAGCCTTCACAGAGCAGGACTACGTGCAGGCAGCCCGCCTCTACACAACGGCGCTCCGAGCAGACGACAGAGATTGTATGGTCTCCGACGCCACCCCGACGCTGTGCGCGAACACCGCATTGTGTTATCTCAATTTGAGTCAAAACAGAACAGCATTGGGGTGGTGCAATAGAGGGCTTGCCTTTGACTTTGCGGAGTCGAAGATTGTTGACAAATTGTTCTTTCGCCGTGCAACCGCGAATCTCCGGATTGGTGAGCGGGAAGAAGCGCGGGAGGATCTTTTGCTTGTTAAAGGGGCTGATGCGGTTTCACTTTATCACAAAGAATTCTCTGGGACAGACAACAAAGACGAAGAAGGCGACAAAGGTGCCAACAGTGACAGCACTTCACCTCTGGATAAAACCGCCTGGACAAGAGGGCTGTCCTCAGAAGAGCAATATACGTGGCTCGTAGATTGTTACCGCATGCGCGTTGACGATGCATACACCCTTGGGGGGAACATGAAGGGGCTGTACGCAGAACAAAGCGTGGAGACGATTTTCTTCGATTTTCTTATCTTTGTAAAGCTCTGTGAGCTTGGCCGGCATGTCCCAGAGAAGTGGGATTGGGCTGCTTGCATTACCGGACCTGGTACAAAGTTGCTGCGTTATGCCTTTGAGAAGTCTGATGCACAGGAGAAGTATGGCTCCGAAAACGTCTTTGCTGCGGTTACCGGAGGACGGAGTCTGCGGTACACAGCGATGCAGATTTATGGCAGTGACGTAACGGGGTTCGAAATGAGTAAAGAAGAGTCAGACCTTGAGCGTTTTATGTCGGGGGTTTTTGATCTAAACTGCATCAACGCGTTGTCAAGCGGTTATATGGATGACTTAGGCGGGGAGGACTCATGGGCTACCCTGCACCAAGCCTTAGTCCTCCTCTTTGGCGGTAACTCCCAGAAAAAAAAGCCAAACAACAAACGCAATAAAAACACCAAGCGAATGACCAAAGCAAAGCAAACGCCTTGCACCTTTTTTGAGCGTGGCAACTGCCGTTATGGTGAAGGGTGTCGGTTCAAACACAATTGAGAGATACGTGCTTGAAATAGAAGAAAATAACCCACCTGCATTTACTTTGAATAGCACAACCCGACACAGCACAACCCACACCCACCACCACAGTTCCACCACATTCCCGTCACACCCTCCACACTTCAAAATGATGTCTCTTCGTTCCATTGCGCGCCAGGCGAAGTTCGTGCTCCCTGCTGTGCAGGTGGGTGCCGTGCAGATGCGCAGCAACGTGACCAAGGCAGCAAAGAAGCCTGTGGCGAAGAAGTGGAGGAAGTTCTCCAAGAAGGTGAAGAACTCCCAGGGAGATAGACTGTCGAAGGCCAAGAAGGACAAGCTCGCATCGAGCGGACCCGTCACCGCACGCAACCTGTTCGTCCAGAAGACGATGAAGGGAACGAAGCTGACCCTGAAGGACGTGTCCACGAAGTGGGCAGCACTCTCCACCAAGCAGCGTGGAGTGCTCGAGGCTGAGGCAGCAAAGAACAAGGCCAAGAGGACCGCCATCCGCAAGAGCCTGAAGACCCACGCGATGAATAAGTGGAGGAAGTTCCCCAAGAAGGTGACGAAATACGGGGATAGGGAGTCGGAGAAGGCCAGGATAGCATCAAGTGGACCCGTCACCGCACGCAACCTGTTCGTCCAGAAGACGATGAAGGGAACGAAGCTGACCCTGAAGGATATGAACAGGAAGTGGCTAGAACTCTCCGCCCAGCAGCGTGGAGTGCTCGAGGCTGAGGCAGCAAAGAACAAGGCCAAGAGGACCGCCATCCGCCAGAGCCTGAAGAGGCCCCCTTCCGTGTACGCACTCTTCGTGAAGAAGCACTTCACCGCTGAGTACGCGGCTGCCATGAAGTCTGGCCTTCCCCGCAAGGAGGCCTTCGCGACTGCGACACGTGCTGTGGCGAAGAAGTACCGTTCCCAGTGAAGTGTCTGGTGACGTATTGATGCAACCCTGTTGCAGGTCAAGGAGGCCTGCTGCAAGCAGTGGTTGTGTTGTTTGTTTTGATTGATGTCTTAATCATTCAAGTTTTACTGTTCTTTTGATTGATATGCACGACGGTAAAGTAACAGGCATTCCTTGGGTCGATGCGTAAAACCCCCCTTCCCCTAAATTGCACTACGATTTTTGAGGTTTTACCAGAAATCAGCGCCTAAAACTGCCCACAACCATTTTCCGGCGGGTTTTGGGGAAAAATGCACCTTTTTTTTGACCCATTTTGGGGTATTTTTGAGTGTTTTTAGGCTCTCAGTCAAATTTTTATTATGTGTTGTTCTTAAACGCAATGCTGCTGCCACATCTCTGCTCAATTGTTCATGTTCGCCCAGTTCCCCTAACCATGCTGTGTGATGGTCTAGACGGCATCGTGCGCTCTCATGATCCTGTTGTGTCAGGTCAGATTTGTTTTGCACATGCTTTTCTCGTGTAGATTATGTCTTTCTTGTATTCTCTTTTGAGTGTGTGAAGAAGAGAGTTTGTTGAAAGCCTTCATTGGTTCGTTAGTCTCAAAGGTCGCACAGTGCAGAGTATCGTCGATACTTCAAATAGAAGAAAACAACGCACCTGCATTTCACAACTTTGAACAGCACAACCCGACACAGCACAACCCACACCCACCACCACAGTTCCACCACATTCCCGTCACACCCTTCACACTTCAAAATGATGTCTCTTCGTTCCATTGCGCGTCAGGCGAAGTTCGTGCTCCCTGCTGTGCAGGTGGGTGCCGTGCAGATGCGCAGCAAGGTGACCAAGGCGGAGGAGAAGCCTGTGGCGAAGAAGTGGAGGAGGTTCTCCAAGAAGGTGAAGAACTCCGAGGGAGATAGAGAGTCGGAGAAGGCCAAGAAGGACAAGAAGTCCGAGATCGCATCGAGCGGACCCGTCACCGCACGCACCCTGTTCGTCCAGAAGACGATGAAGGGAACGAAGCTGACCCTGAAGGACGTGAACACGAAGTGGGCAGCACTCTCCACCAAGGAACGTGGAGTGTTAGAAGCTGAGGCAGCAAAGAACAAGGCCAAGAGGACCGCCATCCGCGAGAGCCTGAAAAAGCCCCCTTCCGCGTACGCAGTCTTCACGAAGGAGCACTTCCCCGCTGAGTACACGGCTGCCCTGAAGTCTGGCCTTCCCCGCAAGGAGGCCTTCGCGACTGCGACACGTGCTGTGGCGAAGAAGTACCGTTCCCAGTGAAGTGTCTGGTGACGTATTGATGCAACCCTGTTGCAAGTCAAGGAGGCCTGCTGCAAGCAGTGGTTGTGTTGTTTTGTTTTTTTTATTTTTATTAATTAAGGGGTGTGGACCTATAATTCCGCCTTTCGAATTTTTGTAACCCTTTAGCAGAGATTTTTTTGTGGGGGGGGGGTTTTTTTTTTTTGACCCCCCCTTGCGGGTTTTCAGACGTGTCCAGGGGGTGTCAGGGCTTCCCACAGGGGGGACCACTGGTCCCCCTGGAGGAAAAAAAAAATAATAGGGGGGGACCAGCCTACCCTTGAGTGTTCCGAGGCTGCCTATTCGGAATTTTCCACATTTTTTTTAAATTATTCCTACCCTCCCGTCCCCGCGCATCCAACTACAGGCAACTAAAAGGGGGAAAAGATGTCACCAAAAAAGTACTCCGGACCAAGACAGATTTCCATAATGGAATTTGCAAAGCGACCGGCGGAGTCCCAGTTATCGGCTCAGGCTCCGAAGAGCCAGAAAATAACGGTTGCAAAGAACCACGAGTATGCCTCATGAACAAAGTGACCCCGTCACAGCCAGAACGCGACTCAATTGGTCAAACGCCGAAGGAAGAGGAAGCATGCAGCATGGCGAAAGGATAAATAAAAGTAGCGTACCGTGCGCCTGCGGCGCAAGATTGCAAGCCACCCATGACATAGTTTGGCTGTAAAATGTGCAATTTTAAGCACAGTACAGTCCAGCCGGTAATAATGTCGGCGTTAATGTGTGCGCTTTTAATAATGTCGTTTTTAATTCTGCGGGGTGGGCTTTTTTTTTGGGTTTTTATCAATTTTGAATTAATAATTAAATTTTCGCGCCGCAGGCCCGATTTTTTTTTGGGGGGTCTCATTTTGGGAGGAGGTTGTACATAAAAAAAGTATTTTGGGGAGTGTCTTTTGGATGTTTTTTACTGATAGTGGGTAGCACCAAACGTGGAAGGTTTGGTGCTGGGAGGAAAGGGGTGAATAAAGCCAATAACAGCAAGAAAGGCAAGAAGGGTTCCAACGTTGGGTGTACAGCGACACAAAAACTGTGGGATGGTTGAAAAAGAGAAGATCTTCAACCTGGAACAACCAGGGAGAAACAACGTAAAATATCTATTAAAAAAAAGAAAGAAATATTAACAACTCTACAAGTCTACTGCACAGGGATAAAACACACAAACACTCGTCACCACAATGAAACTTTAGAAGCAAAATAATAAAGAGAGCGCTAGTCAATGTCATTGACATTCTTCTTGACAAATAATGCAGTAATCGTCCCACGCTTCGGAACTGTTCTTTGCTTCAAACGTGCACAGTGGCGGCGGTGTTCTTCTTTTCTCTCGTCGCGGGTGAGTTCAAGCTTACGCTTCCTGCCCCTCAGTGTAACGATCGTGAAGTTTTGCTGCCTGGGTTGAGAGGCGGCAGTCGCCGTTGGTGCGCCAGCATCAGGTGTGGCAATGGTAAGTGGCGCAGGGGTGGGATGTACTTGCGTCGCATCGTCATCGGATTCGGAACCGTCTCCATTGACCATGTGATCTTCCTCCAATGCTGCGAGCGTCACGTAGCCGTCATAGATGATATTCGCATTAGCGGATGGCACCTCACTGAACATAGCCCTAAGGATCCCCGTCACTGCCCAACTTTTAACAACTACTTCTGGTGTGAGCGCGTCGATTGCTTCTGCCATGTACTTGTACTTCCGGTCTCTTCTGATCTTGAGCCTGGTATCAATCATCATTGATGTTGCAGTGGTGGCATCATTTCCCGCGTACATCTCCTGGATGTGACGTGACCAGGCCCGTTGTACCTGTTGTTTCAACCCGCTGATAATAAACATATCAGCGGGTTGAAAACAGTGTGTTTGTTTTTTGGGGACACAAACAAGTGTCACCCCGTGTTCCTCTAGCCCCGCGTCTCTCGTTATGTGCTGGGTTGCGGCGTCCAGAATGAGGGTTGCACGTTCCCCTGCAGGTAAACCGTCCCTGATACGCACGGCCGACACAATGTCTTTGAACTTCGTCAACCAGACCTTGAATGTCTTCTCTGTTTGGAAATGTGTGTTTGGGTTGTGGTCTTGGAAAATCTTCGGATGCGCGACACCCTCGGGCACAGCATGAACTGCGTTTGTCTTCCCCTTGTAGATCATCTGCACGAGGTGCAGAGATCCATCCGCAGCAGAGAGCACAGAACACGTGTATCCTGCGCGGTTCGGTGCAATGGGGATATTAGCGCGCTCACCCTGTCGTATGCGTGCCCAAGTCCATTTCGTACCATCACTCCCCAACGTCAAAAAAAATTCGTCCATGTTGAAGACCAGCGCCGAATAGGCGCATCCCGATTCCCGAAGACTCCTGTAGAACCCGATGCCGTCCTTTTTTATCTGTTTCGCACTGACTGTGCGATCAGTGGTCGCGGCACGCCTTCTTATGCCGCAGCGTTTCATTTGCTCTTTTGCCCACGATAAACTGAACAAGAGGACACGCTCTTGCAACACAACTTCGGGTCTTGTGCGAGCCACTATCCCCCTGGCAACAGAGGCAAACACTCTGCTGCACACCGGTGCACATGCAGCGCGTATCTGGTCAAAAGTGGTATTGAGCAGGCGGTCCTCAATCTCCGTCAGAATGTTCTTGGGGCCCCGTTTACCCGTGGTGAAGTAGGTGGCGTGCTCGTTGAAGTGCGCCTTGTATCGTTGGACCGTTCTCTCTGTGACCTTGCAGTCCGGGTTCTGCGCATTCCACTTGCGGCAAGCACCCGCCGCTGAGTTCTCCCTCGCCATATCCGTCACTGCACGGATCTGTGACTCCGTCATGACGACTTTGTCGTGTTTGTGAGTTTTGAGACCGCTTCTTGCTTGATCCACGATTTCCACTTCGGCCTGCGGCAAAAAATGACCGTCCATCTTCACGGGAAATTGTGTGTGTGTGTGTGAGTCTATAAATGTTGCGTGTGTGCTTGGTGTAGTGCAAAAGGGAGTTGTGGGGTAATTATGGCGACTTTAATAATGTCGTTTTTATTTCTGCGGTTGCCCCAAAAAAAAACCCAATACGACAGAATTAAAAACGACATTAACGAAAGCTGGACTGTATTTTGAAATGTTGTATACTGTATACTGTGTACTGTGTACTGTGTACTGTGTACTGTGTACTGTGTACTGTGTACTGTGTACTGTGTACTGTGTACTGTGTACTGTGTACTGTGTACTGTGTACTGTGTACTGTGTACTGTGTACTGTGTACTGTGTACTGTGTACTGTGTACTGTGTACTGTGTACTGTGTACTGTGTACTGTGTACTGTGTACTGTGTACTGTGTACTGTGTACTGTGTACTGTGTACTGTGTACTGTGTACTGTGTACTGTGTACTGTGTACTGTGTACTGTGTACTGTGTACTGTGTACTGTGTACTGTGTACTGTGTACTGTGTACTGTGTACTGTGTACTGTGTACTGTGTACTGTGTACTGTGTACTGTGTACTGTGTACTGTGTACTGTGTACTGTGTACTGTGTACTGTGTACTGTGTACTGTGTACTGTGTACTGTGTACTGTGTACTGTGTACTGTGTACTGTGTACTGTGTACTGTGTACTGTGTACTGTGTACTGTGTACTGTGTACTGTGTACTGTGTACTGTGTACTGTGTACTGTGTACTGTGTACTGTGTACTGTGTACTGTGTACTGTGTACTGTGTACTGTGTACTGTGTACTGTGTACTGTGTACTGTGTACTGTGTACTGTGTACTGTGTACTGTGTACTGTGTACTGTGTACTGTGTACTGTGTACTGTGTACTGTGTACTGTGTACTGTGTACTGTGTACTGTGTACTGTGTACTGTGTACTGTGTACTGTGTACTGTGTACTGTGTACTGTGTACTGTGTACTGTGTACTGTGTACTGTGTACTGTGTACTGTGTACTGTGTACTGTGTACTGTGTACTGTGTACTGTGTACTGTGTACTGTGTACTGTGTACTGTGTACTGTGTACTGTGTACTGTGTACTGTGTACTGTGTACTGTGTACTGTGTACTGTGTACTGTGTACTGTGTAAAGTGTAAAGTGTATAAAAACCATAAAAAAGTGGATTTCTGTGATTCAAACACTGGAAAAATGTAACAAAGCACTGTTTTCCCCTCGAGAACAGCCGTTTTCCGTCACTCGTGTTTCCTTTGCGTGCACTCGAGCCCTTCGGGCACTCGTGCACGCAAAGAAAACACTCGTGACGGAAAACGACTTTTCTCTCGAGAAAAAATAGCTATTTCTGGGAATCTCGAGATTCTGTACGTACGGTGGACAAGAATAATTATATACTCTAGGGAAATATTGAAGCTATATTTACCTGAGGGGGGTGGTTGACACCCCCCGAAGGGAAATATCTTCAATATTTCCCAAGAGTTTGTAATTTTATTTCCCAAAATAAAGTGCCAAAAGCCAAATTGCTTAGGAGATTGTGACCCTTGCGTGCTGTTGGTTGATGGGTGTGTGGGGAGGTGAATGGTGGTGGTAAACAAAAACTTTTTGGTCGTCGCCTCGTTCTTTTACGAACCCTTAGGAGGAGAGTGCCCAAACGGGGGGAAAGCCACCTGCAGCTTCTCCCTGTTTTCGTGTTCATGTGTGTAGTTAAGCCTACTGAACACATACCGCATGGTGTTTGGTTTATACTCCTTCTCCTAGGCTTGTTCACAGAAATGTACTTTGGTGTAACCCTAGATGGTCAAAACACCCGATTTTTGCGGGTTTTTGCATTTTTTGGTGCCCAAAAACCCAACGCAGGGGTCGAATTTTTCCCGGATTTTTTTTTCTACCGATATTTTTTTTTGATTTTTTGTCAAGGCGTTGGCCCATACATTTTGACAGGTATAGGTGGATTTTTGTACAGAAAATGACCGGGGAATAAATTTGTGATGCTCAAAACAGCCCAATTCTTGCTTTTTTTGATTTTTTGGTCCTCGAAGGGTGCCTAGGGTGTAGTGAGCAGTCACAAAAAACACTTGGGAAAAAAGAAAAAAAATTTTTTTTTTGCCGGGAAAATATTATAATATTTTACCTACCCATTTTTGGCTGGGATCCCCGGCTATTTACTATATTTTACCTGCTCAAATTACTATATTTACCTGCTCCAATTTTTTACGTGTAATTTGGTCGGGGAAAATCTGAAAATAGCAGGGAAATACTGACACTTTACCGTCCCTGCCTCCTAAGCAATTTGGCTTGAGGCACTTTATTTCGGGGAATAAACAAATAAATTTATTTATCTACCCTAATTGTTCTGGTCCATGATTATTCTGGTCCATCTGTGTTGTAGATGCTAAAAACCCATTCCGAGATTTCTCCCCACACAAGCGGTCGTCGCACGCGCTTCGCGCGCGCGACTCCCTGACAAAGTTCTGCACAAGTTCAAAAAATCCTCACATAGATGTCGGACCAGAAAAATTGGTCCATTGGTACTCCCGACGAGGTGTATCACGAAGTACGCAAGAAGTACGCAATATGTACGCAAAGAGGGGGTGGGCTTCACGTTTTTTTTTTCCCCCTGCCAGGGCTTCCCGCAGGATCTGGGGTTTTGGCCTCCCAGGGGGACCAGCCAAAAAAAGGTGGAATTTTTTTTTTTTTTTCAATGATTTTAATTTGTGTGGTGTGTAGCATTAACGCTGACGCTACGTTACGTTACGCGCCTTTACGCACTTTAAGTGGTCAAAAAAAATTTTCGACTTCGGCGAAAATGTCCCGGCAAACCGTTAAAACTGCTGCATTAACTCGCATATTGCATATCATCTCACGTTCCCCACCTTTGCGGAATAAGAAAAAATATGTCAGGTCGGTAGCGTGCAGACGTTTCCTCGTATAGACATCTACAAAAAGAAACGACAGTCATGGCAAAGGTTCCTGGCGAAGCCACGGTACGCAACATTTCAAAATACTGTGATTAAAATTGCACATTTTACAGCCACACTATGTCATGGGTGGCTTGCAATCTTGCGCCGCAGGCGCACGGTACGCTACTTTTTTCTTTTGCCATGCTGCATGCTTCCTTTTCCTTCGGCGTTTGACCAATTGAGTCGCGTTCTGGCTGTGACGGGGTCACTTTGCCCATGAGGCATACTCGTGGTTCTTTGCAACCGTTATTTTCTGCCTCTTCGGAGCCTGAGCCGATAACTGGGACTCCGCCGGTCGCTTTGCAAATTCCATTATGGAAATCTGTCTTGGTCCGGAGGACTTTTTTGGTGCCATCTTTTCCCCCTGTTACACGACGGTGATGTAACGGGTGTTACAAGTGGAGTTACAAGTGAGTTACATGTAACTTTTGTTACATGTAACTCACTTGTAACTCACTTGTAACCCACCAGTTACAACCTGATTTTGCCTGTAATTCATGTATCCCACTTGTAACTCACTTGTAACTCACTTGTAACTCACTTGTAACGGTTTTTCACTTGTAACGTTACATGTAACTTCACTTGTAATGTACTGTACATCACCGTCGTGTAGTTGCCTGTATTTGGATGCGCGGGGACGGGAGGGTGGGAAAAATTAAAAAAAATGTGGAAAATTCCTAATAGGCAGCCTCGGAACACTCAAGGGCAGGCTGGTCCCCCCTGGTCCCCCCTTATTATTTTTATTTTCCCCCAGGGGGACCAGTGGTCCCCCCTGGTCCCCCCTGTGGGAAGCCCTGCCTGGGTATAAGACTATGGGGCAATATGTGTGAAAATTTAAGTGGATACCATTTTGGCGAATTTTT
This sequence comes from Rhynchopus sp. YZ270_cl-10, assembly GCA_964035575.1. NCBI lineage: Eukaryota > Euglenozoa > Diplonemea > Diplonemida > Diplonemidae > Rhynchopus > Rhynchopus sp. YZ270_cl-10. Next base: position 663,080 of record OZ037933.1, read on the forward strand.
CAAAATGACCCCACCATTTTCTGGGCGGATCTCGGAAACGCCGAAAAACTGGGTTTTGGGTCACGACGCCCTGGAAAAAAAAGAAAAAAAAAAAACCAAAATCCAAAAAAAGCCCCATGAGGCGCACGAAGTACGCAAGAAGTACGCAAAGGACCAGGTTCAGGAGTACCATCCATAAAAATAAAAATATCCCAAAAAGTCCATAATTATTCTGGTCCATGTTTTTTCTGTCCATATTTTTTCAAAAGACGGTAATTATTACAATGGGGGCTTGTGTACTTGTGCCACATCTCATACTGTTGCCACTTGTCTGCTCATTTATTCATGTTCGCCCAGTTCCCCTTTTCCCTCCCCACCACGTTGTGTGACGAGAATGTCCAGTTTCGGTGTAGATGGTCTCGTGCGCTCTCATGACCCTGTTGTGTCAGGTCAGATTTGTTTTGCACTTGGTTTTCTCGTGTTGTTGTATGGCTTTCATTCTCTTTTGAGTGTGTGAAGAAGAGAGTTTGTTGAAAGCCTTCATTGGTTCGTTAGTCTCAAAGGTCGCACAGTGCAGAGTATCTTCGATACTTCAAATAGAAGAAAACAACCCACCTGCATTTCACAACTTTGAACAGCACAACCCGACACAGCACAACCCACACCCACCACCACAGTTCCACCACATTCCCGTCACACCCTCCACACTTCAAAATGATGTCTCTTCGTTCCATTGCGCGCCAGGCGAAGTTCGTGCTCCCTGCTGTGCAGGTGGGTGCCGTGCAGATGCGCAGCAAGGTGACCAAGGCGGAGGAGAATCCTGTGGCGAAGAAGTGGAGGTTCTCCGAGAAGGTGAAGAACTCCGAGGGAGATAGAGAGTCGGAGAAGGCCAAGAAGGACAAGAAGTCCAAGATCGCATCGAGCGGACCCGTCACCGCACGCACCCTGTTCGTCCAGAAGACGATGAAGGGAACGAAGCTGACCCTGAAGGACGTGTCCACGAAGTGGGCAGCACTCTCCACCAAGGAACGTGGAGTGCTCGAGGCTGAGGCAGCAAACAACAAGGCCAAGAGGACCGCCATCCGCCAGAGCCTGAAGAAGCCTGCTACCAAGTACGCACTCTTCGTGAAGAAGCACTTCACCGCTGAGTACACGGCTGCCCTGAAGTCTGGCCTTCCCCACAAGGAGGCCTTCGCGACTGCGACACGTGCTGTGGCGAAGAAGTACCGTTCCCAGTGAAGTGTCTGGTGACGTATTGATGCAACCCTGTTGCAGGCCAAGGAGGCCTGCTGGAAGTACCCCCAATTTCTGAGGTTTTTTGGCCTCAATGTATCCCATATTACATGTGAAGAAGAGAGTTTGTTGAAAGCCTTCATTGGTTCGTTAGTCTCAAAGGTCGCACAGTGCGGAGTATCGTCGATACTTCAAATAGAAGAAAACAACCCACCTGCATTTCACAACTTTGAACAGCACAACCCGACACAGCACAACCCACACCCACCACCACAGTTCCACCACATTCCCGTCACACCCCCCACACTTCAAAATGATGTCTCTTCGTTCCATTGCGCGTCAGGCGAAGTTCGTGCTCCCTGCTGTGCAGGTGGGTGCCGTGCAGATGCGCAGCAAGGTGACCAAGGCGGAGGAGAATCCTGTGGCGAAGAAGTGGAGTAGCTTCTCCAAGAAGGATGCCCGGAATGATGTTTACAAGAAGACACAGTCGAAGGCTATCCGTGATGCGGCCATAAAGGCGTGTATTGTGAAGAAGATGCAGGGTGACAAGCACAGGAAATCAAGCCAGCAGAGTCGTGTGTCGAAGATGATTCAGTCTCGGAGTATCAAGAATGCTGGACACAAGGTGCGTACTGTCGAGGGAAAGAAGGTACAGGATGCCGGGCAGGCTGCCCTCAAGGCTCGTACCAATGACAAGGAGGAGGAGAAGAAAGCCAAGAAGGCCAAGATCGCATCGAGCGGACCCATCACCGCACGCAACCTGTTCGTCCAGAAGACGATGAAGGGAACGAAGCTGACCCTGAAGGACGTGTCCACGAAGTGGGCAGCACTCTCCACCCAGCAGCGTGGAGTGCTCGAGGCTGAGGCAGCAAAGAACAAGGCCAAGAGGACCGCCATCCGCGAGAGCCTGAAAAAGCCCCCTTCCAAGTACGCACTATTCGTGAAGAAGCACTTCACCGCTGAGTACACGGCTGCCCTGAAGTCTGGCCTTCCCCGCAAGGAGGCCTTCGCGACTGCGACACGTGCTGTGGCGAAGAAGTACCGTTCCCAGTGAAGTGTCTGGTGACGTATTGATGCAACCCTGTTGCAGGTCAAGGAGGCCTGCTGCAAGCAGTGGCTGTGTTGTTTGGTTTGATTGAAATAATTGATACCACCACCACAACCACTGCTTGTCTGAATTGTCTTTCTAACAATCGTTTTAGGTCTGAACCTTCCGATAGGCACACTCAGTTGCCCTGTTATTGTCAAGCGCGATACTGCTGCCACTTGTCTGTTCAATTGTTCATGTTCGCCCAGTTCCCCTTTTCCCTCCACACCACGTTGTGTGACGAGAATGTCGAGTTTCGGCGTACATGGTCTCGTGCGCTCTCATGAGCCTGTTGTGTCAGGTCAGATTTGTTTTGCACATGCTTTTCTCGTGTAGATTATGTCTTTCTTGTATTCTCTTTTGAGTGTGTGAAGAAGAGAGTTTGTTGAAAGCCTTCATTGGTTCGTTAGTCTCAAAGGTCGCACAGTGCGGAGTATCTTCGATACTTCAAATAGAAGAAAACAACGCACCTGCATTTCACAACTTTGAACAGCACAACCCGACACAGCACAACCCACACCCACCACCACAGTTCCACCACATTCCCGTCACACCCTCCACACTTCAAAATGATGTCTCTTCGTTCCATTGCGCGCCAGGCGAAGTTCGTGCTCCCTGCTGTGCAGGTGGGTGCCGTGCAGATGCGCAGCAAGGTGACCAAGGCGGAGGAGAATCCTGTGGCGAAGAAGTCTGCGTCGAAGAAGGTGTCTGCCAAGAAGGTGAAGCCGGCCAAGAAGGCAGTGAAGAAGGTCGCGAAGAAGGTTGTGAAGAAGGCAGCCAAGAAGGTTGTGAAGAAGACCAAGAAGGTGAAGGCAAAGAAGGCAAAGAAGGTGAAGAAGATTGTGAAGAAGGCGAACAAGTCTGCCAAGAAGGCTGCCCTCAAGGCTCGCGCTGACAAGGCGAAGCAGGCGAAGGCACAGGCTGTCAAGGCTAAGAAGGCTGCCCTGAAGGCTCGCGCTGCCAAGGCGAAGCAGGCGAAGGCACAGGCTGTCAAGGCTAAGAAGGCTGCCCTGAAGGCTCGTGTTGCTGCGAAGGCAGAGGCTGTGAAGGTCAAGAAGGCTCGTGCTGCCAAGAAGATCCGTGCGAAGCAGGCAAGGGAGGCTTCCCTCAAGGCTAGTGTTGAGAAGAGAAAGCTGGTTGTCAAGGCCAAGAAGGCTGCCCTCAAGGCTCGTGTCAACGAGAAGAAGGAAAACAAAGCCAGGATCGCATCGAGCGGACCCATCACCGCACGCAACCTGTTCGTCCAGAAGACGATGAAGGGAGCGAAGCTGACCCTGAAGGACGTACTCACGAAGTGGACTGCACTCTCCACCCAGCAGCGTGGAGTGTTAGAAGCTGAGGCAGCAAAGAACAAGGCCAAGAGGACCACCATCCGCCAGAGCCTGAAGAGGCCCCCTTCCAAGTACGCACTCTTCGTGAAGAAGCACTTCCCCGCTGAGTACGCGGCTGCCCTCAAGTCTGGCCTTCCCCGCAAGGAGGCCTTCGCGACTGCGACACGTGCTGTGGCGAAGAAGTACCGTTCCCAGTGAAGTGTCTGGTGACGTATTGATGCAACCCTGTTGCAGGTCAAGGAGGCCTGCTGCAAGCAGTGGCTGTGTTGTTTGTTGTGATTGAAATGATTCTGTTGAATTTTTGTGTTGTTCGTTTTCGAGGTCTTTTTTATTTTGTTACTTTTGTACAGTTACCGTGTTTTGAAAAATATGGAGCAGGCAAAGTCAGGGGAGAAGCTCTTAAGGGACTTGCTGGTTTCAAAACCAGAACACGGCTTTTTGCTGGTTTGGGAAAAAAAAGGAAAAAGCTTTTTCTGGGGGGAAACGAAAAAAATCGTCCTGGGCTGGACGTTAAATTGCATCCGGGGGCCCTTTTGTGGCACTCCTCCTGAAACTCTATGAAGGTCTGACCTGAGGGTAAAAGGTGCTGGGTATGCTACCCTGGGTGCTGAAGGCAGGCACACAACATGTGTGGAGGGACCTGCAGAGCCCTAGCCAGTGAAGCCAAGGAGGCCCCCCTAGGAAACTAGGGAACGGATTGGAAGAGACCTCGCCGGTAGACGGGAACCCTCCCTGGGCTAGTACAATGATGAAACTTCAATCTAAAGTCCACACCCATGTGGCGGCCGCTTTGGCATGCGTCTGTAAGGACAGCCTTGACTGATACTTTCTGTATTAGCACACGATTGCCTCCCTGAAGGCTACGTGGCTACCTGAGTACAAAAAAATGTTTTTTGTACCTCACACAAGCCTCTGAGAGTGGACAGAAATGGCCTCATGAACAAAGTCACCCTGTCACAGCAAGAACGCGACTCAATTAGTCAAAAGTCGAAGAAAAAGGAAGCATGCAGCATGGCGAAAGAAAAAAAGTTGCGTACCGTGCGCCTGCGGCGCAAGCTTGCAACCACCCTCCACATGACATGGTTTGGCAGTGAAAATGTGCACTTCAATTTTTTGAAATGTTGCGTCCCGTGGCTGCGCCAGAAAGTTTCGTTTTCGCAAAATATGGAGTAAAACCGACGGAAATTGATGATTATTACCAACGACAGTGCCATTTTATGTCAATATTTTTTAGAAATGTTGAGTACCGTGGCTTCGCCAGGAACCTTTGGGTGCCATGCGAGAGGACGAACACCTGGTAGAAAATCAGGCAGAGGGGGCTCCCTAAAACATGTTAAAAAATCGCAAAAAAGTTCAAAAAGTGTTTTTTACCTTTGCCAAAACTGAGATACAAAGGGGAAAAAAATGTTTTTTGCCAGCCAAAACTGGGAAAAACACATGTTTTCGTATGTTTTCAAATGTTTACGGACCCTCGGACTACGGACCCTCCCACCCCACTTTCCAGCTATTTTGACTTATAGAAAGGGACTCTCGCAAATTTTTTTTTCCGCCTATATAGGGCTAATTTCGACGATTTGAGGCCGTTAAAACCAGAATTTGACACTTTTGAGCATCTGTGGGGGTCTAAAACGTGGTTTCGCGCACCCGAAATTTCGTGGTTTTTACTTAGGAAAATGCCCATTTCAACCCAAATTTTCGGTTTTTCTGGCCCGAAAGTCCAAAAAAAAAAACATACGAAAAAAGTTTTTTTTCGACCAAAATTTTTTTCTTGGTTGGGGGCTCCCTAAAACATGTTAAAAAATCGCAAAAAAGTTCAAAAAGTGTTTTTTACCTTTGCCAAAACTGAGATACAAAGGGGAAAAAAATGTTTTTTGCCAGCCAAAACTGGGAAAAACACATGTTTTCGTATGTTTTCAAATGTTTACGGACCCTCGGACTACGGACCCTCCCACCCCACTTTCCAGCTATTTTGACTTTGGCGGAGGAAGTCGCTAGTAGTGGTTCCGGTTTGTACCAACCCCGCATGGAGGATTTAGGAGTAGGGTCGGAGAGAGGAACAGACTGTACAAAATTACCCATGATGTAGCAGAAATCAACTGGTCTGACCACGACTGTTTCACACTCCTGACACGGAAGTGTCCGTCATAGTGTGTGGAGGCCGTCCAAGCACGGTTAAAAAAGAGGTCTAGCCATGACCCAAGCTGACAAGGGCAGGGTCGCTAATTTCCCTGAGAACTCAACAAAATAAAACAGTCCTTGCATACCCTCAGTTGACACACACTCGCATTTAAAACATTTGGATGATGTAGGTGTCAAACCCTACAACCCCCCCCAAAGTGGCACACAAAATTGACACATTACACATAAAATAAAACAATTGGACGAAATAGGTTGTCAGCCCTAAAACTCCCGCCAAAGTGGCAGCACATTGTATAACTTTTGCCCTCAGGTAAAACCTTCATAGAGTTTCAGGAGGCTAACAAGACCCCCGGATGCAATTTTAAGTCCAGCCCAGGACTCACTACACCCTAGGTACCCTTCTGAGACCAAAAAGTCAAAAAAAAAAGCATGAATTGGGCTGTTTTGAGCATCTAGAGTTTATTCCCCAGCCATTTTCTGCACCACCAGTGCACTTTGTATGGGCCAGCGCCTTGTCGAAAAATCGAAAAATCTCAAAAAAAAAAAAAAAAAAAAAAAAAAAAGAGCGTGAAAAAAAAAAAAAAAAGCTCTCATTACCCTCCCGCCAGCGCTACCGGGTCCCGCGGACCCCTAGATAGGCCCGCTGAGGGGCTGGCGGGATTGAGGAGGCTGGAGGGAGGCTAAAAAAGGCTGGACGGTCCCTCCAGCCCTACTACCTACATGTACCAAAATTTAGCGTGAAATTATCATTAAATAAAATCCCGCTAAAAGTGCCAAATCCTTCGTATACTTTATTTCCCAGGGGAATAATAGTTATATACTCCAGGGAGAAATTGAAGCTTTTTTTCCCCGAGGGGGGTGCAACTCCCAAGGATGTGTATTTCCCGAGCCGAAGGCGAGGGAAATACGAATCCGAGGGAGTTGGCACCCCCCAAGGGGAAAAATCTTCAATTTCTCCCAGGAGTTTGTAATTTTATTGCCTCCAAATAGTGCCGAAAGCCAAAATTTTAGGGGGTTTTGACCCACCGCGTGTGCACATCTGTTGGTGGGTGCTTGGGGTGCCGTACAAAAAGAAATGAAGCCGAAAACTAGGAGAGGAGGGTCTTTTTGTATGTCTGAATACTTTTGTTAGTGTTTTTTGTTGAGACGGCTGAAGTAACTCCAGATGGTGTTGACTTCAATTTCCGTTCTTTGTGCAAGTGATCGAAGTAGCGGTGTAATCTTCTCACGTGGCTTGCGGGACTTGATCTTCGACAATTTCAGAAATCCTTGCAAAGCGATGTCATGGGTTTCTTTTGTGGGCGCCTTCTTCTGAGCATCCTCATAGATATCTGTGGCCTGCTTCTTGGTAGTCCTTGGCATGATCTTGTGGTTTTGACGTTAAAATCCCTCTGGGAAGTTTTTTGGGTGGAAAAAAACCTCAAAAACGCGTTTTAGACCCCTAGAAAGGCTCAAAACTGCTCAATTCTTGCTGGAATTGCAAAATTGGGCACTTTTAGGGGTGTGACCAAAAAAATTTTCGAGAGTCTAGTTAGTACGGAGGCGCACCTTAGAAGGCAAAAAATCAAAAAAACAGCAGGGAAAAATAGACTTTTTATTCCCTGCCCCTTTTTAGCTGGGGTTCCCGGCTATTTACTATTTATTCCCTGCTCAAATTTACTTTTTTTCCCTCACCCCAGCCATTTACGGCTAAAAAATGCAGGGAAAAAAACCTACTTTATTTCCTGCCCCCCTAAAGCATTTTGGCTTGAGGCACAATATTGGAGGCAATAAAATTTTTTTTTCGGGAAAATTTCGACCACTGAGGTGGGTCTTTGGGCACCAAAAAATGCAAAAAAAAATGCAAAAATCGGGTGTTTTGACCATCTGTGGTTACACAAAACACACTTCTGTGTACAAGCCTACACCAATACAGTGGTAATACAAGGCGATTTTTGACCAAAAAAAAATTTTTTTTTTCGCCCAAAATCGGGCGTGGTACGTCATAAAATGGCCCAAAAAATCCAAGGAAAACCTTCGATTGGGCAAATTATGAAAAAATTTTTCAAGTCAAATTTTCAACCAAAATACGGTCATTTTGTTCACACAGTGATTCTACGTCATGCTAGCTTCCTGTGCAGAACTCCAGCAATTCACCAATGCCGGCATCTATCTTTCCATTATCGCCATTGCACTTCGTTCACGCCATTGCACTTCGGTCATTTTGTGCATACCCTGTGACTGTGGTGGCTAGAGAACACGCACATGCAGACCCGTTCCTTGCAATTTCCAGTGTTGTGTTTATCAATGCATGCATCCAGAGGACCTCTGGTTTACGAAATCGTAGGCACTCCTGTGCAAAAATGAAGTCGGTTTTTGACCCAAAATCGGGGTGGGTGGGCCATAATTTGCTCCAAATTTGGCCGAAAATTGAGATTTTTCTGAAAATTTTCATTGTGCCCAGCAAAAATCCTTGATTTTTTGAAGAATTTTCCAAAAAATATGCTATACCCCCTATGACTGGACCCAACTCCCCTCACCCTTTTTTCCCCCTAAAAAAGCCCCCAAAATTCCTACCATTTTTACCATTTTTACCATTTTTGACCAATTTAGGGTACCTCCACTCTAATTAGAGCGCTATGTATAAGGAGTGTTAGCCAAAAGGGACACAAGATAGTAATTACCAGACCCCCAATCCTTAGTCTGCAGACTGACTCCCCTCCAGGGCGCGCGCTAACTTTTCGGAAATTTCCCGAAAAAATGGATATCGGGTCCAAAAAAATGTACCTACAGGAAGTATGTGAAGGGGGCAGAAAAATCAGGGTCATGTTACATTTCCGAGAAAATCCCGGGCTGTGGTGGGGGATATACGGAAAAATGGACAAAATTTTGGTGACTTAAATTTTCACAAAATATGAACCCATACTCGTAAACAAGGGTCATTTTCAGGTCTTTCGGACAGCCAGTACACAGTACACAGTACACAGTACACAGTACACAGTACACAGTACACAGTACACAGTACACAGTACACAGTACACAGTACACAGTACACAGTACACAGTACACAGTACACAGTACACAGTACACAGTACACAGTACACAGTACACAGTACACAGTACACAGTACACAGTACACAGTACACAGTACACAGTACACAGTACACAGTACACAGTACACAGTACCCATTACCGTGACTTCACCGGCCAACATCGGAAAACACCGGCAAACCCGCAAACCCGCAAACCCGAAACATGGTCAAAATCAGGTGGAATATACATAAGTACATCATGGGGGGGTAGGGAACAGGTAGCGCCGCAGGCGCACGGTACCCAACTTTTTTCTTTTTTCTTTCCCCTTTTCTCTGCTTTCTTTTGATTGCGCGAGCCGATTGCTCTCCACGGTGGGGTCACATGTGTGTCCAAAAACTATCTGAAGTGCCCTTACTGTACAATATGGGATTCTCTGATTTTCTAAAGGAAATCGTGTAATCAAAAAATTTTTGTACCGCGAAAAAACCTCGAAAAAACCGGGTGTGAGGGTGTGGATTTAGCGCGCGCCCTGCTCCCCTCCCCAAAAAAAATTTTCATTTTAAAAAAAAAAAAAGGGTGTAAAAAGGTCCTTCCAAGGTATACCACCACCCCAATATAGGCCACACCACCAAAAGGTCCATAATTATTCTGGTCCATATTTTTTCGAAACACGGTATTATGTTTTGTGCGGACTGTGAACAGACACAGTGTGTTGTTGTATTGTTGTCAAGCGCAATACTGCTGCCACTTGTCTGTTCAATTGTTCATCGCCCAGTTCCCATTTTCCCTCCACCACATGTAGAAGGTGTAGTGCGTTCTCGCGATCCTGTTCTGTCAGGACAAAGGCAATTATATTTCCAGTGGCCCTTTCTTCGTTTTGTGGCTTTCATTCTCTTTTGAGTGTGTGAAGAAGAGAGTTTGTTGAAAGCCTTCATTGGTTCGTTAGTCTCAAAGGTCGCACAGTGCGGAGTATCTTCGATACTTCAAATAGAAGAAAACAACCCACCTGCATTTCACAACTTTGAACAGCACAACCCGACACAGCACAACCCACACCCACCACCACAGTTCCACCACATTCCCGTCACACCCTTCACACTTCAAAATGATGTCTCTTCGTTCCATTGCGCGCCAGGCGAAGTTCGTGCTCCCTGCTGTGCAGGTGGGTGCCGTGCAGATGCGCAGCAAGGTGACCAAGGCAGCAAAGAAGCCTGTGGCGAAGAAGTCTGCGTCGAAGAAGGTGTCTGCCAAGAAGGTGAAGCCGGCCAAGAAGGCAATGAAGAAGGTCGCAAAGAAGGTTGTGAAGAAGGCAGCCAAGAAGGTTGTGAAGAAGACCAAGAAGGTGCAGGCAAAGAAGGCAAAGAAGGTGAAGAAGATTGTGAAGAAGGCGAACAAATCTGCCAAGAAGGCTGCCCTCAAGGCTCGTGTTGCTGCGAAGTCACAGGCTGTCAAGGCCAAGAAGGCTGCTCTCAAGGCTCGTGTTGCCAAGAAGGCACAGGTCCAGAAGGCCAAGAAGGCTGCCCTGAAGGCTCGTGTTGCTGCGAAGGCACAGGCTGTCAAGGCCAAGAAGGCTGCTCTCAAGGCTCGTGTTGCCAAGAAGGCACAGGTCCAGAAGGCCAAGAAGGCTGCCCTGCGGGCTCGTGTTGCGAAGAAGGCACAAGCTGTCAAGGCCAAGAAGGCTGCTGTCCAGGCCAAGAAGGCTGCCCTGAAGGCTCGTGTTGCGAAGGCAAAGCAGGTGAAGAAGGCAAGGAAGTCCGCCCTGAAGGCTCGCGTTGCCAAGAAGAACCAGGCTGCCAAGGCCAAGAAGGCTGCCCTGAGGGCTCGTGTTGCGAAGAGGAAGCAGGCTGTCAAGGCCAAGAAGGCTGCCCTTAGGGCTCGTGTTGCGAAGAGGAACCTGGCCGCCAAGGCCAAGAAGGCTGCCATGAAGGCTCGTGTTGCCAAGAGGAAGCAGGCTGTCAAGGCCAAGAAGGCTGCCCTCAAGGCTCGTGTCAACGAGAAGAAGCAGGCAAAGAAGGACAAGAAGTCCAAGATCGCATCGAGCGGGCCTGTCACCGCACGCAACCTGTTCGTCCAGAAGACGATGAAGGGAACGAAGCTGACCCTGAAGGATGTGAACACGAAGTGGACAGCACTCTCCACCCAGCAGCGTGGAGTGCTCGAGGCTGAGGCAGCAAAGAACAAGGCCAAGAGGACCGCCATCCGCCAGAGCCTGAAGAAGCCTGCTACCAAGTACGCACTCTTCACGAAGAAGCACTTCACCGCTGAGTACACGGCTGCCATGAAGTCTGGCCTTCCCCGCAAGGAGGCCTTCGCGACTGCGACACGTGCTGTGGCGAAGAAGTACCGTTCCCAGTGAAGTGTCTGGTGACGTATTGATGCAACCCTGTTGCAGGTCAAGGAGGCCTGCTGCAAGCAGTGGTTGCGTTGTTTGGTTTGATTGATGTGATTCTCATTTAAAGTTAAATTTTTGTGTTGTTCGCTTTCAAGTTCTTTTTATTTTTTTTGCTTTTGTACAGTTATGATGTTTTGTGCGGACTGTGAACAGACACAGTGTGTTGTTGTATTGTTGTCAAGAGGAATACTGCTGCCACTTGTCTGTTCAATTGTTCATGTTCGCCCAGTTCCCGTTTTCCCTCCCCACCACATGTAGAAGGCGTAGTGCGTTCTCGCGATCCTGTTGTGTCAGGTCAGATTTGTTTTGCATTTTTTTCTTCCAGTGGCCCTTTCTTCGTTTTGTGGCTTTCATTCTCTTTTGAGTGTGTGGAGAAGAGAGTTTGTTGAAAGCCTTCATTGGTTCGTTAGTCTCAAAGGTCGCACAGTGCGGAGTATCTTCGATGCTTAAAATAGAAGAAAACAACCCACCTGCATTTCACAACTTTGAATAGCACAACCCGACACAGCACAACCCACACCCACCACCACAGTTCCACCACATTCCCGTCACACCCTCCACACTTCAAAATGATGTCTCTTCGTTCCATTGCGCGCCAGGCGAAGTTCGTGCTCCCTGCTGTGCAGGTGGGTGCCGTGCAGATGCGCAGCAAGGTGACCAAGGCAGCAAAGAAGCCTGTGGCGAAGAAGTCTGCGTCGAAGAAGGTGTCTGCCAAGAAGGTGAAGCCGGCCAAGAAGGCAGTGAAGAAGGTCGCGAAGAAGGTTGTGAAGAAGGCAGCCAAGAAGGTTGTGAAGAAGACCAAGAAGGTGCAGGCAAAGAAGGCAAAGAAGGTGAAGAAGATTGTGAAGAAGGCGAACAAGTCTGCCAAGAAGGCTGCCCTCAAGGCTCGTGCTGCCAAGGCGAAGCAGGCGAAGCAGGTGAAGAAGGAGAAGAAGGCTGCCCTGAAGGCTCGTGCTGCTGCGAAGTCACAGGCTGTCAAGGCCAAGAAGGCCGCCCTCAAGGCTCGTGTTGCCAAGAAGGCACAGGTCCAGAAGGCCAAGAAGGCTGCCCTGAGGGCTCGTGTTGCCAGGAAGAACCAGGCTGTCAAGGCCAAGAAGGCTGCCCTGCGGGCTCGTGTTGCGAAGAAGGCACAAGCTGTCAGGGCCAAGAAGGCTGCTGTCCAGGCCAAGAAGGCTGCCCTGAAGGCTCGTGTTGCGAAGGCAAAGCAGGTGAAGAAGGACAAGAAGGCTGCCCTCAAGACTCGTCTGGCCAAGAGGAACCTGGCCGCCAAGGCCAAGAAGGCTGCCATGAAGGCTCGTGTTGCCAAGAGGAAGCAGGCTGTCAAGGCCAAGAAGGCTGCCCTCAAGGCTCGTGTCAACGAGAAGAAGCAGGCAAAGAAGGACAAGAAGTCCAAGATCGCATCGAGCGGGCCTGTCACCGCACGCAACCTGTTCGTCCAGAAGACGATGAAGGGAACGAAGCTGACCCTGAAGGACGTGTCCACGAAGTGGACAGCACTCTCCACCCAGCAGCGTGGAGTGCTCGAGGCTGAGGCAGCAAAGAACAAGGCCAAGAGGACCACCATCCGCCAGAGCCTGAAGAAGCCTGCTACCAAGTACGCACTCTTCACGAAGAAGCACTTCACCGCTGAGTACACGGCTGCCATGAAGTCTGGCCTTCCCCGCAAGGAGGCCTTCGCGACTGCGACACGTGCTGTGGCGAAGAAGTACCGTTCCCAGTGAAGTGTCTGGTGACGTATTGATGCAACCCTGTTGCAGGTCAAGGAGGCCTGCTGCAAGCAGTGGTTGCGTTGTTTGGTTTGATTGATATGATTCTCAGTCAAAGTTAACTTTTGTGTTGTTCGCTTTCTGTTCAAGTTCTTTTTTTTTTTTTTTTGCTTTTATACAGGCTGTATCCTAATCTGGATTCTGGGACACGTTTTTTCGGCCCGTTTTCAACCTTTTTTTTTTTTTTTCTGGGTTCTGGGACACGCTTTTTTTTTTTTTTCCCGCTTTTTTTTTTTTTTTTTTTCGTGGTACGTGGCGATTTTTTTAGCCAAAAGAAAGAAAAAAATCGGCCGGCAATAAATTTCCTTCCAGGATATGCACCTGGGAACTGGGTTGCATCCTGTACCTTAATTTTTTTTGCCTGCGGCGCAGGGCGTTCGCTATCGCCATCGTTTTTTCCTGATCGTGGCGAAATGCCAAAAAACCCGAAATTTTTGCTTTTTTACTAGTGCTTAAAATAGGTCAAAAAAAAATTTCCCGCCGGAGAGAAGCTAGTTCGTGGGGGTGAATCCCCGGTACTGAGTGGTCGAAAAAAAATTGCGATTTGCGCGTGATCCCTTCCCCAGCACTAAAACCAGCAAAACGATGGAGAATTTCATCAATCCCCCCCTCACTGAGGGTCTCTTTGTGCTGTTTAATCAAACAGATGTACAAGAGAGAGGCATCTGTCATATGAGACTTCATCCTTAGTTTGATTATTTTCAATCAACTAAAACGTCTCTCTGCCGTTGAAGGTAGAGTTGACACGAGTAGTGACACCTTCTATAACAGGGGGTACGGGACACCTTCAGCAGACTGCAGGATTGAGGAGCGAGCGGGAGTGCTGGGGAAACTTACTTTCACGGCAGGCGGGTTTGCGGATGATTTTGAGTACAGTGGACACCCCCTCTGCGACCCCCCCTCCGGGGGGGTCGACAGGTTGGGGGGGAGAAATCTCTCTCTCATTTTTTTTTTCCCCCCTTTTTTTTTTTATTTATTTATTTATTTATACAGGGTTTCGCCCCGGTGGGGCGAAGCCCTGGGGCGAAATAAAATGTCATTTTTTCAGGAAAAGATTTTTTTAACGAAAAAAAATATTTTTCGCCCCGGGGCGAACGCCCTGCTGCGGCGCCATTTTTCCTTTTTTGCTCCGCAAAAAGGGTTCGTTGAGTGACTTGTATCAATAGCTATATTCGTACACCGTACTCTAATTTTTTTTCGCCTGCGGCGCCATAAAAAAAATGCAGTTCCCTATCAGGGGTCGCGCTGGATTACTACCGACTACCGTAGATTTTGGTGATTTTGCTCGGTACGTTTTTCCTTACTAAAACCAGAGAATCTCATATTTCATAGTAAGGGTGCGTTAGAGTGTTTTTACACGCACATGCGACCTCACCGAGCAATCGGCTCGCGCAATCAAAAGAAGGCAGGGAAAAGGGAAAAGAAAAAGGCAAAAGTTGGGTACCGTGCGCCTGCGGCGCTCCCTGTTCCCAGTCAAAACACCACAATTTCATGGTTCTCAGCCTGAAAATGACTATTGTTTACGAGTATGGGTTCATATTTTGCGGAAATTTAAATCACCAAAATTTTGTACATATGAGCGGAGATGCCCCGCCAACGTACGGGGCCGAAAGCTCGGAATGAGTTTACCGGGCCACATATGAGCGGAGATGCCCCGCCAACGTGCGGGGCCGAAAGCTCGGAATGGGTTTTTTTTTGTCTTTTTTTTTTTTTTTTTTTGGGAAAAAAAATTCTGGGACACGACGGGTCCGAAAATGGTGGTTTTTTCCCGACTTAGGATACAGCCTGTTTGTACAGTTATGATATTTTGTGCGGACTGTGAACAGACACAGTGTGTTGTCGTGTTGTTATTGTCAAGAGGAATACTGCTGCCACTTGTCTGCTCATTTGTTCATGTTCGCCCAGTTCCCCTTTTCCCTCCCCACCACGTTGCGTGACGAGAATGTCCAGTTTGGGTGTAGACGGTCTCGTGCGCTCTCATGATCCTGTTGTGTCAGGTCAGATTTGTTTTGCATTTTTTTTTTCCAGTGGCCCTTTCTTCGTTTTGTGGCTTTCATTCTCTTTTGAGTATGTGAAGAAGAGAGTTTGTTGAAATCATTCATTGGTTCGTTAGTCTCAAAGGTCGCATAGTGCAGAGTATCGTCGATACTTCTAGAAAAGTCCCACCCCCCCCCCGTAGGGGGTTCCACCAAGGACGTTTTGCTGTCCAAAACCCATTTTTTTGAAATTTCGGTGAAGAAACCCACTAAAATGGGCGTGCCTGGCCGCAAATCGCCCTGGGGATCACCCATATATCCCAATAAACCACCTGACGACCTCAACAGAGCATTTCTTGTCCCAAAAAAATCGATTTTTTGTGAAAAAAAGCCCAAAAACTGCGTCACGTTTGCGTAACGCTTGGTGGCCAAAATTTAACACTTGCCAAGAAATTTCTCCAATCAGACAAAACTCCTTCTAAGCACCTGAAAAACACCTCAGTCCACATCTTCTGGGGTCCCGGGGTGGAAATGTATGGTTTTTACAGCTTTTAGGGGTCCTGGGAGGGTCCCAGACGTATTCATGAGAGACGGAATCGCTTATAATGCCCGAATTTACCTCTTTTTTAGGGTGCTTTTTCACCTTAAAAATTCAAAAAAAAGTTCTCAGATAAGCTCAGAAGTGTCCAAACCCCCTCGGAACTACTCGCCAGACCCCCTGCGGGGTGGAGAATCATATTTGCGATCACTTTTTGGGCTATTTTGCCCAAAATAACCCCATGTTACACTTTTGTTACACTTGTCCCAAAATAGGGTATTTTAGGCTATTTTGGGACAAGTGGGACAAAAGTGGGACACGGGATTATTTTGGGCAAAATAGCCCAAAAAGTGATCGCAAATATGATTCTCCACCCCGCAGGGGGTCTGGCGAGTAGTTCCGAGGGGGTTTGGACACTTCTGAGCTTATCTGAGAACTTTTTTTTGAATTTTTAAGGTGAAAAAGCACCCTAAAAAAGAGGTAAATTCGGGCATTATAAGCGATTCCGTCTCTCATGAATACGTCTGGGACCCTCCCAGGACCCCTAAAAGCTGTAAAAACCATACATTTCCACCCCGGGACCCCAGAAGATGTGGATTGAAGTGTTTTTCGGGTGTTTAGAAGAAGTTTTGTCTGATTGGGAAAATTTCTTGGCAAGTGTAAAATTTTGGCCACCAAGCGTTACGCGAGCGTTACGCAGTTTTGGGGCTTTTTTTCACAAAAAATCGATTTTTTAAAGACAAGAAATGCTCTGTGAAGGTCGTCAGGTGGTTTATTGGGATATATGGGTGATCCCCAGGGCGATTTGCGGCCAGGCACGCCCATTTTAGTGGGTTTCTTCACCGAAATTTCGAAAAAATGGGTTTTGGACAGCAAATCCTTAAGGATTTCCTTATACGTGGAACCCCCTAACCCCCCCCCCCCGCATAAGATTTACATCGTTTTTTTTCCCCCCCCCCACTGTAACCTACCATGGTAGGCGTGACGCTGACTACACGGTAATTATTGGTATTCGTTTTATATTTATATCATCCAAAATCTGCCCAGCCGTATAGAAAAGCCCGATTTTGGTCTGGTTTTTAAGTGATCCATTTTTCGCTAAAAAAATTGTCCGACCCCGGAATTTTTTCAGATTGCGCCGGAAATTCATATAAGCGCGTTTTCGGAGGGAAAAATTGCACCCTCGGTGTCGCAAACGCTTGCGGGCGTGCCCGCAAGCATCCTCGGAATTATTAGCCCAATTTTTTTTTTTTTTTTTTCCATTTTTATCAGGCTCTCCGCTAGGATTTCCGATTTTGAAAATATTCTGTTGATGGTCCACGTTGGTGGGGTACATGCTTGCGCCGCAGGCGCACGGTACGCAACTTTTTTTTTTACCAACGCCCGATTTTGACTTTTTTGGGACGTTTGAGCACTCACCTCTCCATATCTTCTTCTCCTGAGCTTTTTTGACAGGTAGAACGGGTCTGAACCACTTAGCAGAACTTTTTTTTTTTTTTCTTTTTTTCCCCATTTTCAAAAAGTTCTGTTGACAATCAACAGAACTTTAGTACCTAGCGGAGTGCCTGATTTTTATTTATTTTGAAAGATCGGGTGTAAAATCGTTCAATTCCGGGGTCGGACAATTTTTTTTATACACCTGTGGTTTTCTGAAGAAAAATCGTGAGGGGGGTGGTTTTCAGTAGGTTCCTTAAGGTTTTCCCTTACCACACCCATTTCCTTAAGGATTTCCCTTGTAAACCGGGGTTTTCCTTCTAATGACCAAGATGTTTCAACATGAAGTAACTTCAAGAAAGTTTTCGATTTTTTTTGCTTTGGAATGAGGGTTCACAATATCATTCAAATAACGCCGGTTTCGTCTCGCAAAAAATTTTTTGCTGTCACTAGTATTTGTGCGGGAAGTTGGCCCGTTTTGCTAAGGAATTTGCCTGTATTAGTACCTAATAGGCATGGTCTGGTTTTTATGTAACTTCAACTCCACTAAAGTTTTCGATTTTTTTTTTATTTTACTGGGCGGAGTCCGGAAATGCATATAGGCTAAATTTGTTGGGCGTTTGTTGACACTTTATTTCTTGAGTCACCGATAAGAAAACGAGAAAAAACCGACACGGCCATTTCAGAAAAAAGATTTTTTTTTATTTTTCTCAACTGAGGAAAAGTAGCTCTGAGCAAACCCCGTGGAAGAAGTGTGAGGATAAATTAACTTTTCCTCACACATAGCCACTTTTCCTCACGCAATTTGGAAAAGTAGCAATAATTTTTGGCTGGGGTTTGTGTAGAAAAAAGCCTATGTGTGAGGCTTTTTTTGGTGTGAGGAAAAGTAGAGGGGGGGGTTAGGGGGGTCCACGTAGAAGGAATTCCTTAAGGATTTGCTGTCCCAAACCCATTTTTTTGAAATTTAGGTGAAGAAATCCACTAAAAAGGTCGTACCTGGCCGCAAATCGCCCTAGGGATCACCCAAATATCCCATTAAACCACCTGACAACCTCTACAGAGACTTTCCTGGTTAAAAAAAATCGATTTTTTGTGAAAAATCTCCAAAAATGGCGTCACCAGATCGTCACCAAGATGGCCAAAATGCAACACTTACCAAAAAAAATTTCTAGTCAGACAAACTTCCTTCTAAACACCCGAAAAACACCTCGGTCCACATCCGGTGGGGTCCCAGGGTGGAAATATATGGTTTTTACAGCTTTTAGGGGTCCTGTGGGGGCCCCAGATGCATTTTGCAGTGGGTGTGTGTGCCCCAAACGCTTAAAAGTACCCTTTTTTTAGTCACTTTTTTGACTTTTTTTGTACCTGAAAACCCCAAAAAAAGTGCTAAGGCAGTCGGAATGGTGTCCAAACACCCAGGAAAATGTCCCCCAGACCCCATGTAGGGTGAAAAATAGCATTTTGGGCACTTGGGAGGGTTTTATAGGCCATGCAACACTTATGCAACACTTAAGCAACGGCTATGCAACGCCTAGCAGAAGAGCACTTATTTACCAAAAAAAAAATAATACCAATTCATTCAAAACACCCAAAAAACACCTCAGTCCACCTCCACTGAGGTCCCGAGGTGGAAATGTGTGGGTTTTGCAGCTTTTTGGGGTCCCTACGGGATTTTTGAGGGTGTTTTTGTGTCTGCAACGCTTAAAATAACCGTATTTCCCCCTATCCTTTTGACGTTTTTTGCACCCAAAACAAAAACCCTAAAAACCGTGTTCATGCAGTCGCAGAAGTGTCTAAATCCCTCCGAACTGCCCGACAGACCTCCCGAGCTGTGGGACATCGTACTTGCAACACTTGCCAGGGCTTTTTTGGTCCCTGAAAATGACAACGTACCCTGTGCCTAAGTGCAGCAAAGCCTTCCTTGCCTCCTCCTATGACCAACAATTCGTGTGAATCCGTTGTCGGTGTCCTTGACCAAGTTGCAAGCCACCACGAAAGGAGCCAGCACCCGACAACACCGACTCACTGTCGCTGGAACCTAGACATCCTCTACAGTCTAGGTTGGGTTCCGTCTCTCTCAAGGGAAGAACTTGCCGCAGCACACACCAAAGCGCACCACAAAGGCAGGTCCATGCAAAGCGCCCAGAAGTAGCAACTTGAAAAGTACAACACTAAAGTGCTTCATCTCTTCACAAAGACAGAGTTGCGGGAATTTGCGGCAGATTGTGCACCCCTTGACGACGAAGACACCGGTAAGATGAATAAGGAGCCTCTGGTCGCTATGCTGTCTCAGTGAGCAGTACAGGGATTCTATAGGCAATATTAGGGGGTATATTTCCAGGAAAAAAGCTGAAAAAGCGGGAAAAAACACCAAAAAAATCAGAAAAAAGTACGAAATAGTGCTCAAAAGTGTGTTTTTCGTGGTTTTGGGTGATTTTTTGGGGGTTTGGGGGTGTTTTGGGGTATTTTTTCGGGTTTTTCGCGGGTTTTTACAAAAAAAAAGTGGTTTGGGACAGCAAAAACGGCCGGACGGACCCCCCTAGAGGGGGGGGTCGAAAAAAAAATTGGGTGGGAGAGTGGGTCATTTTGATATCTCTGCTTCACATTTTGTCACCGTGTCCAACATGACCATTTTTTGGTCCATTTTTTCGGCCAAAAATTTGGTACCACAGGGCTATACCATATACTGGAATTATCAATCTTAAAATACGGCCTGGTATTCGGGCCAAAATGTCCCATGGGGCCCATAGTAGCCTTACTGGGTGTCGAGCAGAGCCAATCTTAATAGTGAAATTCGATTTTCTGTGAAAAATATTCCCACCAAAAAATCGTCTTTTTTTTCTGCATATTCATCCCACACTTCTTCCACGGGGTTTGCTTAGAGCTACTTTTCCTTCAGTTGAGAAAACTATTATATTCTGGGGGGGGTATGTAATTTGACCGGTTCTGACCGGGCACTTAACCAGTGTGTTGTCAAAAATTCCCGAAAAAATCGGGTATTTTTGTGTACAAATAGTACCCGGTCAAAATAGGGTATGTAATTTGACCGGCACCCCATTTTGACCGGCATTTTGACCGGGTACTATTTATACCGTAAAAATATTTATTCTGGGCCGGAACAAAACTGGAACACCCCAAAAAATCGTCGATTGTTCCAGTTTTGTTCCGTACCAGCATTGTTTTGGGGGGGTATCCGTGCCTTGTCAAAAAAAACGAGGAGTGCGACGATTTTTTTTTGCCCAAAGATGCACTATGCACCTGGGTGGGGTGGGAATGGGGATAAAAATTCTACCCTAACAGAACTGTTCTGGGCCGGAACAAAACTGGGACACCCCCAAAAACCCCAAGTGTTCCAGTTTTGTTCCGGTCCAGTATACTTCTGTCTCAGAATAGTTACAGCCCAGAATAAATATTTTTACGGTACCTACCCCCCCCCCCCCCCCCTAGGGGATATCAAAGGGGTGTCACATTTGACGTTTTTCAAATTAGTGAAAACCGCCTATCAGAAAGTGCCAAAACCGCCTCCAACCACCCCACACCCCCAGAAAACCTGTTCTTGCCCCGAAACTACCCATAGGGGGGTCTTCTGGGCCGTAAAATGCAATTCTAAAAAAGTGGTCACACTTCTGTACCTGGGCACCCCCACAGAACCCCTTTCAGAATACGAGAAAATAAAGTTCGACAACGCCACGGTCGGAGAGGGTTGGAAAGCAGGCTGAGGCACACGCGACGCTTGTGCTGGTGTTCTTCGGGGGAGAACTGTGCAGAAAGCGCCGGGGCGGCATCCTGCATGGCTGCACAGAGGTTGAAGAGAAGGGCGGGTCTAGGGGTGCGACTCCACTGTTTATAGGTGGGAACCATTGTCGTAATAACCTCTTACGGCATTTTTGGCCATTTCCAGGCCACCTCCGGTCGGAAAACCCCCCAGAAATGGGTCAGAAACACCCTGTGACCCGAAAATTCATGATAAGAGCGACTCAGAATATGATAAAATGCAAAAAAGTAGTGAAAAAGTGGCATTTTGACGGTTTTGGCCATGTTGGGTAAAATAGCCATTTTTGGTGAAAAAAATCAAAAAAACAGCAAAATTTCGACATCATGACAGCTGCTTGGGCACAAAACTGCCCCAAAAATGTCCTGTGAGTCTATTCCGACCTGTTTTGGACACTTTAGGTACTTTTTTTGGTCGTTTTTTGGTGTTTTTGTGGTAAAAAACGTCCTATGATAGCCTATACTAATCGCAAGACACCGTTTGTCCCTTCTGGACCAATATGTGGGCCAAAAAATGGGTGAAACCCCCCGAAAAAGCACTCCGGGAGCCCAGATAGTTCCAAATTTCCCCGCCAACTCACAAAACCACCTCAAAAACATGCCAGGAAAACATTTTTAAAAACTATAGGGAGTCACACCCCCTATGGTGAGGGGTGCCCAGGTACAGAAGTGTGACCACTTTTTTAGAATTGCATTTTACGGCCCAGAAGACCCCCCTATGGGTAGTTTCGGGGCAGGAACAGGTTTTCTGGGGGGTGTGGGGTGGTTGGAGGCGGTTTCGGCACTTTCTGATAGGCGGTTTTCACTTATTTTGAAAAACGTCAAATGTGACACTTTTAAATAGGCCTTTGATATCCCCTAACCCCCCCCCCCCCCCCCCCGTGTATATGTCCGGACCCATTTTGATGTGTATATGTCCGGGACTTTCTGAAAATTTTCCGGACATATACACAGGTACAGGTGTATATGTCCGTGTGAGAGGTAAAAATCTGCCTTAAGGTGTACCTCCGCGAGCGAAGCGAGCGGGAAAAATTTTAAGGTGTACCTCCGCGAGCGTAGCGAGCGGAAAATTTTTTGAAGGTGTACCTCCGCGAGCGAAGCGAGCAGAGAAAAATTTTTAAGGTGTACCTCCGCGAGCGCAGGGTTACGCGTTCTTTGTATGTACCTACGGCTTGTGACTCACCGGTGGCTACAAAGCTCTCAAGGCTGCACAGAGGAGGAGAGGCCTGGTGGCGGGATGGTTCACAACCGCTCCCTCTCGTATTTGACCCATTTTCCCCCTTCTTCAACCCCATCCCCCGAAAAACCCTCTCCGAAAACATGAGGGGAGATACCCCGCCAACGCACCGGCCGGAAAGCTCGGAATGGGTTTTTGCCACTGTACACTGTATACACTGAACTGTGCATATGTCCGGGATGTGTATATGTCCGAAAACATGTGTATATGTCCGAGCCTCGGCCAACACGGACATATGCACAGGACATATACACGGGGGGGGGTAGGGTGTATATGTCCGGGACTTTCTGAAAATTTTCCGGACATATACACAGGTACAGGTGTATATGTCCGTGTGAGAGGTAAAAATCTGCCTTAAGGTGTACCTCCGCGAGCGTAGCGAGCGGAAAATTTTTTGAAGGTGTACCTCCGCGAGCGAAGCGAGCGGAGAACAAATTTTAAGGTGTACCTCCGCGAGCGCAGGGTTACGCGTTCTTTGTATGTACCTACGGCTTGTGACTCACCAGTGGCTACAAAGCTCTCAAGGCTACACAGGAGGAGAGGCCTGGTGGCGGGATGGTTCACAACCGCCCCCTCTCGTATTTGACCCATTTTCCCCCTTCTTCAACCCCATCCCCCGAAAAACCCTCTCCGAAAACATGAGGGGAGATACCCCGCCAACGCACCGGCCGGAAAGCTCGGAATGGGTTTTTGCCACTGTACACTGTATACACTGAACTGTGCATATGTCCGGGATGTGTATATGTCCGAAAACATGTGTATATGTCCGAGCCTCGGCCAACACGGACATATGCACAGGACATATACACGGGGGGGGGGGTAGGTACACAAAAAATACCCGATTTTTTGGAAAAAACCAAAGGGGGGACCCTTTGATTCCCCAGCCAAAATAGAAAAAAAAGTAAAAGAATGCCCTTCCTCAGTCCGGAAGTATCACCTCAACCGGTCACACCTGCCGTAAAATAGAGAGAGGTTACAGAATACAAAAAAAAAAAAAAAAAAAAAAAAAAAAAGAAAAAAAAAGCCAAAATTGGTCGCAAAATCGGCCGATTTTTCAAAAATCTCAAAAAAAAAAAGTCCAAAATTTTTTTTCACAAGTGTTTTTGAGGCCTGCTCACTACACCCTATGTACCCTTCTGGGACCAAAAAGTCCAAAAAAGCATGAATTGGGCTGTTTTGAGCATCCAGAGTTTATTCCCCGGCCATTTTCTGTACCACCAGTGCATTTTGTATGGGCCAGCGCCTTGTCAAAAAATCCCGGTCACCGGTCACCGGTCACACCTGCCGTAAAATAGAGAGAGGTTACAGAATACAGATTATTAAACAAAAAAAAAAAAAAAAAAAAAAAAAAAAAGTACCTAAAGTGTCCAAAACAGGTCGGAATGGAAAAAAAAATCGAAAAATCGAAAAAAAAAAATTTTTTTTTTCGGGAAAATTTCGACCCCGAGTTGGGTTTTTGGGCACCAAAAAGTGCAAAAAAACGCAAAATTTTGGTGTTTTGACCCTCCAGAAGCACCCAAAAACGTACTTTTGTGTACAAAAACACGCATATTACACATTTCCTTAGCAATTCTTTTCACAAGTACTAGGCGATTTTTGACCTGACAAAATTTTGTTTTATCGCCCAAAATCGGGCGTGGTAGGTCATAAAATGGCCCAAAGAATCCAAAGAAAACCTCAGAAATAGATGTTCGCGAAATTTCGCAGTCAAACTTCAGCCACAATACGGTCATTTTGTGCATACCCTGTGACTGTGGTGGCTAGAGAACACGCACATGCAGACTCGTTCCTTGCAATTTCCAGTGTTGTGTTTATCAATGCATGCATCCAGAGGACCTCTGGTTTACGACATCGTAGGCACTCCTGTGCAAAAATGAAGTCGGTTTTTGACCCAAAATCGGGGTGGGTGGGCCATAATTTGCTCCAAATTTGGCCGAAAATTGGGATTTTTCTGAAAATTTCATTGTGCTCAGCAAAAATCCTTGCTTTTTTGAAGAATTTTCCAAAAAATATGCTATACTCCCTATGACTGGACCCAACTCCCCTCACCCTTTTTTTTTCACCCAAAGGGCCGGTCAAATTTTACACACTAATACACAAAGTTACATACCCCCCTGGTGAAATATTCACTTTCCCTCCACTCGTGCCCTTTCAGAAACTCGTGGCTGACTTTATCCCACTCGCTTCGCTCGTGAGATAAAGTCTATTACCCCACTCGCTTCGCTCGTGGGGTAAAATGCCACTCGTTTCTGAAAGGTACACTCGTGTGAGGAAAAGTGAATATTTCCTCAGACGAATAAATAGCTATTTTTGAGATTTTTATTTCTTTTGAAAGCGCGGTTTCGAAACGTTCAATTCCGGTGTCGGACGATAAAAAATATGCATCTCACATTTCTGAGTGAAAAATATGAAAAAGTATACGGCTAGCGAGATTTTGGATGATATACCATACATTCCATGACTTTGCGTATAGAAAAGCCTGTTTCTGGAGCCAGTTTACAGTGATAAAAAATACGCCAAAAAAATGTTGCGACCCCGGATTTTTTTCAGATCGATCCGGAAATTCACTTCCGCCCATTTTCGGGGATCAACAATGCACGGCCTGGGTCGCAAATGCAACTGTCCGTGGACAGAGGTGGCACACCATTTCAGGGGTCCCCTCCAAGACAGCATCGGACCAATGGCGGTGGGTTCCTTGTGGATCCAGACGTTCTTCCGAATGACCTGTTGTTGGTACGCCAGCTCAAGTCTCGCCAGTTGGGGAATGTCCACGAGGTCGTCCCATTCGTAGGCCGAGTCGATGCGCCGCGCCACGTCGCTGATGAGGAGGAGGGAACGTCGGAGTGTGCACAGTCGTCCCCGACAGCAAAACGTCTGTCACAACACACTCCCAAATATGTGGTACAGCACCCTCTCTGTGCAGACGCCAGACAGCACAGCATTCTAACGTAAACGGCTCGCGGGATTTGTCCACCCACTTTGGATCCATGCGGTATTGGGGTTCGGTACCTATCATAAATTCCATGCCCAGAGCTCGGAAATGTTACAGAGGCACTCCTCAGTACAGTTCCACCCCCACAACTTTGCACCACTACAGGAACTGCCGGAACGACGCATGCACTGTTCTTGGGTTTGGCCTACCGCAAAGATGTTGTCGATCCGGGAGGGCAAATTTGGTTTAGCTATCCCGTAAGTCGACTTCTCCCCAAGATGAGGAGTTGTGGGATGTAGAGGAGGACCTTGTGCATCATGTGCTCTTGGTTTCGTGCCGGCCCTCTCTACGTCTAAGATGGCATATAATAGGCTATTAGCCCTCTATTAGCCTATTATAAGACTCTTATAATAGGCTAATATGGGCTCTTTACAGGCTAATAATTTATTTTCCAAGCTAATATAGGCTAATAAAAGCTAATAAAATCTGGGATTTTCCCGAAGGCTAATATTAGCCTATTCTTGTTAGCTTACCAGCTATGGTATACTGTGTATGCTGTGTATACTGTGTATGCTGTGTATACTGTGTATACTGTGTATACTGTGTATACTGTGTATACTGTGTATACTGTGTATATGGTGCTATCCGGGGGGCGGCGTTTCACAAAGTTTCACAAATTTTCACAAAATATCACACAATTTCAATCCTATGCACAACGTGTCACAACGTTTCGCAACATTTCACAACTTTGCACAACTTTTCACAACGTTTCACAACTTTTCACAACTATATGTTGTGAAAAGTTGTGAAACGTTGTGAAAAGTTGTGATTTTGTTTGAAATTTTGTGAAATTTTGTGAAAAGTTGTGATTTTGTTTGAAAATTGTGAAAAGTTGTGAATAGTTGTGAAAAGTTGTGAATAGTTGTGAAAAGTTGTGATTTTGATTGAAATTTTGCGAAACTTTGTGAAAAGTTGTGAAAAGTTGTGAATAGTTGTGAAAAGTTGTGATTTTGATTGAAATTTTGTGAGCCTTTTTTTTGATTTTTATAGGGGCTTTCTGAAGGGGGGTTGGGGCATGGGTAGTGGTCACGGTGGGAACACGACAGAGCTTATTGTAACCACAGGACGCGCCGATTTTGACTGAACACGGCTGAGCCCTTCCGCGACAATGTGTGATTTATGGTATGTACTTCCCCAAAACAACTCAAATGGCTATCAAAGCGCCAACCTCATCAAATCTATACCGTGCCATATTAATATTGGTACCCCAGAAATAAAGAATACCAAGTACGCAACAACTGCGCAACAAGTACGCAAAATGGGGTGGGCTTCATTTTTACTTTGTGGGTATTTTTTGGGGATTTTTGGTTTTAGGGTTCCAGAAGCCAGTTTGTGCACGCATTGACCCCAAAAGTGCAGAAATCACCTGAAAGTGGGGTGATCCGGGTTGTATTCTGCTACGAAATTCGCAAACCAGGAAAAATCGGAAAAAAAATGCGAAAAATTCGCAATGCGATTTTTTGCGATTTTTTGCGATTCGCGTTTCGGGTTTTTGCGATTTTTTGCGCACAGGTGTGACAAGTCACACGTGGTCACATGTACCCACGTACCCAGGTACCCAGACCCACGCAGTGTCACATGACCTCAAGTGTGAGTGACCCACGCATGAGGGAATGCGACACCGCAAAAATTACCACAGACCCTGTCTTCCTGCACCTTCGGTGCAACGCCGCAGACAGGCCAACAGCATTGGACTCAGAGGAATGCCCGCTGTGCAGGTATCAAACATGAAAACCAACTCCCAGCAACAAGGGGCGCCTTTTGGCGGGCGTTGTTGAGGGTGTTTTGGGGTGCAAAGTTTTCCACAATTTTGATGCGTGGGTACAGAAGTGTTGTCTTGTTCTTTCATCTCTAGGAATGTAACAGTGGCTGTGCCATACAGATACCGGGGGACAAGACGTGCTACAATCCGGAGGATGACGAAGACATGAACCGAGGCTACACTCGCTATACAACAATGCCTTCGCCATGCCGGTAAATGGCAACACTGCAGGCCACCCCTTGGCGGTATTCCCCCACGACTACATCGCACCCATCTGTGCAAGCTTCATGGATCTGCAGAACCTACAGCTGGACGGGTTTACGGGTTGTGGAAGCCTACAAAGCAAACTGTAGAGGTCTTGTTCAAGCGGAACGAAAAAAATTCTCTCTTCAAAACTCAAATTTCCCTCATAGTTTTGTTTGTACACTTTTCCCAAGGTAAAATCCCTACCAAAAAAAAAAAAAAAACTCGCCAAAACCAGGGCTCTCAAGATCCTCCACGAAAAAAGCAGAATTTTCGAAATGAGGAGGATTTTATTTTTGCAAAAAAATCCCCAAAAAAAAAATTTTCCCCCCGCAACAAGCGGTCGTCGCGCGCTTCGCGCGCGCCTCCCTGACAGCCACAGAGCGGAGAGGCGGGTCAATTTTGCGAGATAATAAAAAACGGAAATCTAATCCTTTCTCTTGCACCATACGCTCCACGAACCGTACAAAACCAAGACGTCTTCCAGAAGCAGGGGCTGATGCAACGGCGGGTAATTTTTAAAAAACGGCAAAAAAAATGCAGCTTTGGTCAAGTTGTATTTTTTGGATGCAAAATGCAAGGGTATCCAAAGACATTGCCAACTCTATTTTTTTGCGGAGCAAAAAAATTAATATAAATGGCGCCGCAGGCGAAAAAAAATTAGGGTACGGTGTAAGAATACTTCCTTTTACACCACAAAATCACTCAACGAACCCTTTTTTTTGAGTAGCAAAAAATGAAAATGGCGCCGCAGGCAAATTTTTTTTAAGGTGCAGCACCCTGGACGGTGCATACAGGCTCGGGAAAATATTGGCTCCCTCGGGGGAGACAAAGTGACCCCCACTATAAAACCCCTAGGAGGATAATCCTCCACCCGAGCCCGCCAAAAAAAAAAAAAAAATGGAGGAAATCCTCCACCAAAAAAGCCTGAAAAAAAAAAAAAAAAAGCCCCTGGAGGAAATATCCTCCCCTACGTGGAGGATCTTGAGAGCACTGGCAAAAACTCGCCCCCCAAAAATGGGCGAGTTTTGGGCGAGTAGGCGAGTTTTTTGGGAAGTTTTTCGGGTTTACGGGTAGGGTCACTGTGTACAAATTTATTAAACTCAAGTAGCAGAATTAAAATTCCAGCATCTCTACCCCCCCTTTACGGAGTGACAACTGGTAGAAACACGGTAGAACCACGGGGAATTGCACACCAATTGATTACATTATTTGGATAATCTTTTAAACAACCACCACCTCTTACAGGTTTCGTGTCCGCGAATCTGCCTACTGTTCTTTTGGATGTACCAGAAGAAGATGCAGAGACTGAAGCTGCTGGAGGCGATGGAGCCGGCGGACTCGCTGGAAGTAGGAGATGCACAGCACCTGCACAGAGCTGATGTTCAAGCATTGACGACGAAGGGTCGTTTGCCCTGGCGTCCTAGTAGATGTTTGCTGTCTCCCCTGCTGCTGATGGACGGGCTACACACTCTGCACCATCGTTACAGCTCATAAGACCGAGAAGCTAAAAATACCCTCATGTCTTCACAACTCTTCACAACTCTTCACAACTCTTCACAACTCTTCACAACTCTTCACAACTCTTCACAACTCTTCACAACTCTTCACAACTCTTCACAACTCTTCACAAATTTTCACAACCCTCTTGAGCCTTTACGTGTGAAAAGTTGTGAAGAGTTGTGAAAAGTTGTGATTTTGATTGAAATTTTGTGAAATTTTGTGAGATTTTGTGAAAAGTTGTGAAAAGTTGTGAATAGTTGTGAAAAGTTGTGATTTTGATTGAAAATTGTGAAAAGTTGTGAATAGTTGTGAAAAGTTGTGATTTTGATTGAAATTTTGTGAAATTTTGTGAGATTTTGTGAAAAGTTGTGAAAAGTTGTGAATAGTTGTGAAAAGTTGTGATTTTGATTGAAATTTTGTGAAACTTTGTGAAACGCCGCCCCCCGGATAGCACCAGTATACTGTGTATACTGTGTATACTGTGTATACTGTGTATACTGTGTATACTGTGTATACTGTGTATACTGTGTATACTGTGTATACTGTGTATACTGTGTATACTGTGTATACTGTGTATACTGTGTATACTGTGTATACTGTGTATACTGTGTATACTGTGTATACTGTGTATACTGTGTATACTGTGTATACTGTGTATACTGTGTATACTGTGTATACTGTGTATACTGTGTATACTGTGTATACTGTGTATACTGTGTATACTGTGTATACTGTGTATACTGTGTATACTGTGTATACTGTGTCTACTGTGTTTACTGCGGAAATTGACCAAAAACGAGAACTTGTCCATTTCGGCACATTGACCCCACCACTGTCCGGACGGATTCAGGAAATGCAAATGCCGGCGTTTAAAAGCTCACCAACGAAAAAAAAAGAAATTTTTCCAACATCTGGAACCCCCCTTTACGGAGCGACAACTGGCAGAAACACGGTAGAAACACGGGGAATCGGTTAAGGCGCCACACCAAAATTGAGTTTTTTTTTGGAGAAAGTTTTCGATTTTTGTTTCTTTGGATTTATTTTTTACAAATCCTTCAATTCGGGAGGTACCCTAACTGTTCCGTCCAATTCGGTGTAATTCGGTCCATTTCGTTTTTTTTTTTTTTCGCAAAGGGAAATTTCCCCTTGTACCAGAAAAACCGAAAAAAACGAAATGAAAACCGAAAAAAACCGAAATGTTAGGGTACCTTTTTTGGTCGATTTCGTTTTTTTTCCAAAGGGGGGACCCTTTGGTCGCCGAAATTCCCCAGCCAAATTTGGTCGCAAAATCGGCCGATTTTTCAAAAATCTCAAAAAAAAAAAAAATTTTTTTTTTTTTTCACAAGTGTTTTTGAGGCCTGCTCACTACACCCTAGGTACCCTTCTGAGACCAAAAAGTCAAAAAAAGCATGAATTGGGCTGTTTTGAGCATCTAGAGTTTATTCCCCAGCCATTTTCTGTACCACCAGTGCATTTTGTATGGGCCAGCGCCTTGTCAAAAAATCGAAAAATCTCAAAAAAAAAAAAATCCATATTTTTGGTGTTGGGTGGTGTGCCTGTATCGTTGAGGTGCATGTGGACGAACAATTATGTCATACGTTTACAAATGCAAATTGTAGCGAGAGGGACCACCACAGTTCTTTCTTCTTCTTCTTCTTCTCTCTCACTTTATATATTTTACATCAGATGGCAATCTCGAAATGGATGTAGGACTGTGTCGACAAACTTTTTATCCCGGAAACACACTCCACGGGATGCAACTTTTGGTGGAGGCGACCCCTTTTTTCACCTTTCATGCAGGTATATACGCGTATATTACATGTACCCATGTATATATTACACTGTACACGCAGCAAATCCCTCATCCACACTCACGCAGAACCCATTTTTCTCAAAAAAAAAAAGACACGTTTTTAACTATGTCCCGTACTTCCAGCAAGCGGACTGCGCCAGACACACGGTTGTCACCACAGGCAAAGAAAGGAAAGTCGTCTGACCTCGAGGCAGAGAATCGAATCCAGAGCATGTTTGTGTCGTTCGCGGTCCTGGCTCTGTGGGAGGACAGACGCGCCCCTACCCTCAGTCTTCTCATTTTGTGGCTGGTGGGTAGGAGGGGGACCAGAAGAATGCACCGAGGTCCCAGGTCCTTGAACTGGACCAAGACACAGGCGGGCAAGCTCCGTCGGCGCAAGACGCCCTGCAAACGTCCGCCCTCCGGTCGCAGTCCCATGTCTTCGCAGGATAAGGGTTGCCGATGCTGTGAGAGGAGCGTGAATCCGGTCGTGTTGATAGCCCCAGGCTGTCAAAACATAAAAAACACGGACCTAAAAGACGCGGAGGTATTCAAGCGTCCAACGGTAGGCATAGCCCTATGTGAAGGTCAATCGCGATCGATCAACGTGATCAAATAAGCGAAAAAAGTGAGGGGGGGGAAAATAAAAATCTCGGATTTTCGAGAAAAAAATTGGTCCTGCAGACAGTTGCTGTAGTTGTTGAGAATTAACCACAAAAACAAGTGTGCCCACCCTTATAGGATTTGGGCATTGTTGGTAAGAGAAATGGGTACGTGATACGCGTTGCTTAGCAGACTTGGGGTGGTAGCTAAGTCGGACATCAGTGCAGAAACTGCATCAACAAAGTCACGTTTGACCGCCTCCCAACGCCCTTACGGTACATGAGGAGACACAAATAACCGAGGCCGTGTGACTTGAGGAACTAGGTCACATGACATCTGCACATCCCAATAAAGGACGCTTTGTTTGCATCTCTGTAGCACGCAAAGGGAATAGAAGCCATTCTCACAGTGGCACCCCTTAGCCGCGATGCGGTAACTGAAAAGTCACGTTACATTATTGGGCCATCTATGAACGGGGAGATATTTGTTCATTAGCTCTCCGTAGCGTCTCTCAGTCTGTTGCGTGTCTTACGGAGACGATCAGAGATGGCCCAATTATTCGGAATGTCAAATGGTGTCCGGGGGTACCACACTAACACCCACCTACACACACTTTCACACCATTACACCCCTTGACACATGAATTACGCCGTGCCCGGGACACCCCATCAAACCTGAAATGATTCATAAGTCTCAAAGGTCGCACAGTGCGGAGTATCTTCGATACTTCAAATAGAAGAAAACAACCCACCTGCATTTCACAACTTTGAATAGCACAACCCGACACAGCACAACCCACACCCACCACCACAGTTCCACCACATTCCCGTCACACCCCCCACACTTCAAAATGATGTCTCTTCGTTCCATTGCGCGTCAGGCGAAGTTCGTGCTCCCTGCTGTGCAGGTGGGTGCCGTGCAGATGCGCAGCAAGGTGACCAAGGCAGCAAAGAAGCCTGTGGCGAAGAAGTCTGCGTCGAAGAAGGTGTCTGCCAAGAAGGTGAAGCCGGCCAAGAAGGCAGTGAAGAAGGTCGCGAAGAAGGTTGTGAAGAAGGCAGCCAAGAAGGTTGTGAAGAAGGCCAAGAAGGTGCAGGCAAAGAAGGCAAAGAAGGTGAAGAAGATTGTGAAGAAGGCGAACAAGTCTGCCAAGAAGGCTGCCCTGAAGGCTCGTGCTGCCAAGAAGGCAGAGGTCCAGAAGGCCAAGAAGGCTGCCCTGAAGGCTCGTGTCGCCAAGGCAAAGCAGGTGAAGAAGGACAAGAAGGCTGCCCTGAAGGCTCGTGTTGCTGCGCAAGCACAGGCTGTCAAGGCCAAGAAGGCCGCCCTCAAGACTCGTGCTGCCAAGAAGAACCAGGCTGCCAAGGCCAAGAAGGCTGCCCTCAAGACTCGTCTGGCCAAGAGGAAGGAGACTGTCAAAGCCAAGAAGGCCGCCCTCAAGGCTCGTCTGACGAAGAAGAGACAGGCTGACAAGGCCAAGAAGGCTGACCTGAAGGCTCGTGTTGCCAAGAGGAAGCAGGCTGTCAAGGCCAAGAAGGCTGCCCTCAAGGCTCGTGTCAACGAGAAGAAGCAGGCAAAGAAGGACAAGAAGTCCAAGATCGCATCGAGCGGACCCATCTCCGCACGCACCCTGTTCGTCCAGAAGACGATGAAGGGAACGAAGCTGACCCTGAAGGATGTGAACACGAAGTGGGCTGTACTCTCCGCCCAGCAGCGTGGAGTGCTCGAGGCTGAGGCAGCAAAGAACAAGGCCAAGAGGACCGCCATCCGCCAGAGCCTGAAGAAGCCTGCTACCAAGTACGCACTCTTCACGAAGGAGCACTTCCCCGCTGAGTACACGGCTGCCCTGAAGTCTGGCCTTCCCCGCAAGGAGGCCTTCGCGACTGCGACACGTGCTGTGGCGAAGAAGTACCGTTCCCAGTGAAGTGTCTGGTGACGTATTGATGCAACCCTGTTGCAGGTCAAGGAGGCCTGCTGCAAGCAGTGGTTGTGTTGTTTGTTTTGATTGATGTCTTAATCATTCAAGTTTTACTGTTTGACTCTCTGTTTATTTTATTTTATTTTATTTTATTGCTTTTGTACAGTTATGATGTTTTGTGCGGACTGTGAACAGACACAGTGTGTTGTCGTGTTGTTATTGTCAAGAGGAATACTGCTGCCACTTGTCTGCTCATTTGTTCATGTTCGCCCAGTTCCCCTTTTCCCTCCCCACCACGTTGCGTGACGAGAATGTCCAGTTTGGGTGTAGACGGTCTCGTGCGCTCTCATGATCCTGTTGTGTCAGGTCAGATTTGTTTTGCATTTTTTTTTTCCAGTGGCCCTTTCTTCGTTTTGTGGCTTTCATTCTCTTTTGAGTGTGTGAAGAAGAGAGTTTGTTGAAAGCCTTCATTGGTTCGTTAGTCTCAAAGGTCGCACAGTGCGGAGTATCTTCGATACTTCAAATAGAAGAAAACAACCCACCTGCATTTCACAACTTTGAATAGCACAACCCGACACAGCACAACCCACACCCACCACCACAGTTCCACCACATTCCCGTCACACCCCCCACACTTCAAAATGATGTCTCTTCGTTCCATTGCGCGTCAGGCGAAGTTCGTGCTCCCTGCTGTGCAGGTGGGTGCCGTGCAGATGCGCAGCAAGGTGACCAAGGCAGCAAAGAAGCCTGTGGCGAAGAAGTCTGCGTCGAAGAAGGTGTCTGCCAAGAAGGTGAAGCCGGCCAAGAAGATTGCGAAGAAGGCTGTTCTCAAGGCTCGCTCTGCTGCTCAGGCACAGGCTCTCAAGTACAAGAGTGTTGCCCTGATGGCTCGGGCTGCTGCGAAGGCACAGGCTATTAAGACCAGGCGAGCTGCCCTGAAGGCTCGTGTTGCTAAGAGGAAGCAGGCTGACAAGGACAAGAAGGCTGCCCTTAAGGCTCGTGTTGCTAAGAGGAAGCAGGCTGACAAGGCCAAGAAGGCCGCTCTCAAGGCTCGTGCTGCTAAGAAGGCACAAGCTGTCAAGGTGAGGAAGGCTGCTGTCCAGGCTCGTGTTACCATGAGGTTGCAGGCGAAGAAGACAAAGAAGGCTGCCCTCAACGCTCTTCTGGCGAAGAGGAAGCAGGCTGTCAAGGCCAAGAAGGCTGCCCTCATGGCTCGTGTCAACGAGAAGAAGGCCAAGAAGGCCAAGATCGCATCGAGCGGACCCATCACCGCACGCAACCTGTTCGTCCAGAAGACGATGAAGGGAACGAAGCTGACCCTGAAGGACGTGTCCACGAAGTGGACAGCACTCTCCACCCAGCAGCGTGGAGTGCTCGAGGCTGAGGCAGCAAAGAACAAGGCCAAGAGGACCACCATCCGCCAGAGCCTGAAGAAGCCTGCTACCAAGTACGCACTCTTCACGAAGAAGCACTTCACCGCTGAGTACACGGCTGCCATGAAGTCTGGCCTTCCCCGCAAGGAGGCCTTCGCGACTGCGACACGTGCTGTGGCGAAGAAGTACCGTTCCCAGTGAAGTGTCTGGTGACGTATTGATGCAACCCTGTTGCAGGTCAAGGAGGCCTGCTGCAAGCAGTGGTTGTGTTGTTTGGTTTGATTGATGTGATTCTCATTTAAAGTTGAATTTTTGTGTTGTTCGCTTTCAAGTTCTTTTTATTTTTTTTGCTTTTGTACAGTTATGATGTTTTGTGCGGACTGTGAACAGACACAGTGTGTTGTTGTATTGTTGTCAAGCGCAATACTGCTGCCACTTGTCTGTTCAATTGTTCATCGCCCAGTTCCCGTTTTCCCTCCCCACCACATGTAGAAGGCGTAGTGCGTTCTCGCGATCCTGTTGTGTCAGGTCAGATTTGTTTTGCATTTTTTTTTTCCAGTGGCCCTTTCTTCGTTTTGTGGCTTTCATTCTCTTTTGAGTGTGTGAAGAAGAGAGTTTGTTGAAAGCCTTCATTGGTTCGTTAGTCTCAAAGGTCGCACAGTGCGGAGTATCTTCGATACTTCAAATAGAAGAAAACAACCCACCTGCATTTCACAACTTTGAATAGCACAACCCGACACAGCACAACCCACACCCACCACCACAGTTCCACCACATTCCCGTCACACCCTCCACACTTCAAAATGATGTCTCTTCGTTCCATTGCGCGCCAGGCGAAGTTCGTGCTCCCTGCTGTGCAGGTGGGTGCCGTGCAGATGCGCAGCAAGGTGACCAAGGCAGCAAAGAAGCCTGTGGCGAAGAAGTCTGCGTCGAAGAAGGTGTCTGCCAAGAAGGTGAAGCCGGCCAAGAAGGCAGTGAAGAAGGTCGCGAAGAAGGTTGTGAAGAAGGCAGCCAAGAAGGTTGTGAAGAAGGCCAAGAAGGTGCAGGCAAAGAAGGCAAAGAAGGTGAAGAAGATTGTGAAGAAGGCGAACAAGTCTGCCAAGAAGGCTGCCCTGAAGGCTCGTGCTGCCAAGAAGGCACAGGTCCAGAAGGCCAAGAAGGCTGCCCTGAAGGCTCGTGTTGCCAAGAAGAACGAGGCGAAGAAGGCAAAGAAGGCTGCACTGAAGGCTCGTGCTGCCAAGAAGGCACAAGTCAAGATGGCCAAGAAAGCCGCCCTGAAGGCTCGTGTTGCTGCGAAGGCACAGGCTGTCAAGGCCAAGAAGGCTGCTCTCAAGGCTCGTGTTGCCAAGAAGGCACAGGTCCAGAAGGCCAAGAAGGCTGCCCTGAGGGCTCGTGTTGCGAAGAAGGCACAAGCTGTCAAGGCCAAGAAGGCTGCTGCCAAGTCCAAGAAGGCTGCCCTGAAGGCTCGTGTTGCGAAGGCAAAGCAGGTGAAGAAGGCAAGGAAGGCTGCCCTGAAGGCTCGTGTTGCCAAGAAGAACCAGGCTGTCAAGGCCAAGAAGGCTGCCCTGAAGGCTCGTGTTGCGAAGGCAAAGCAGGTGAAGAAGGCAAGGAAGGCTGCCCTGAAGGCTCGTGTTGCCAAGAAGAACCAGGCTGCCAAGGCCAAGAAGGCTGCCCTGAGGGCTCGTGTTGCGAAGAGGAACGTGGCCGCCAAGGTCAAGAAGGCTGCCCTGAGGGCTCGTGTTGCCAAGAGGAAGCAGGCTGTCAAGGCCAAGAAGGCTGCCCTCAAGGCTCGTGTCAACGAGAAGAAGCAGGCAAAGAAGGACAAGAAGTCCAAGATCGCATCGAGCGGACCTGTGTCCGCACGCACCCTGTTCGTCCAGAAGACGATGAAGGGAACGAAGCTGACCCTGAAGGATGTGAACACGAAGTGGACAGCACTCTCCACCCAGCAGCGTGGAGTGTTCGAGGCTGAGGCAGCAAAGAACAAGGCCAAGAGGACCGCCATCCGCCAGAGCCTGAAGAAGCCTGCTACCAAGTACGCACTCTTCGTGAAGAAGCACTTCACCGCTGAGTACACGGCTGCCATGAAGTCTGGCCTTCCCCGCAAGGAGGCCTTCGCGACTGCGACACGTGCTGTGGCGAAGAAGTACCGTTCCCAGTGAAGTGTCTGGTGACGTATTGATGCAACCCTGTTGCAGGTCAAGGAGGCCTGCTGCAAGCAGTGGTTGCGTTGTTTGGTTTGATTGATGTCTTAATCATTCAAGTTTTACTGTTTGACTCTCTGTTTATTTTATTTTATTTTATTTTATTGCTTTTGTACAGTTATGATGTTTTGTGCGGACTGTGAACAGACACAGTGTGTTGTCGTGTTGTTATTGTCAAGAGGAATACTGCTGCCACTTGTCTGCTCATTTGTTCATGTTCGCCCAGTTCCCCTTTTCCCTCCCCACCACGTTGTGTGACGAGAATGTCCAGTTTGGGTGTAGATGGTCTCGTGCGCTCTCATGATCCTGTTGTGTCAGGTCAGATTTGTTTTGCTTTTTTTTTTTCCAGTGGCCCTTTCTTCGTTTTGTGGCTTTCATTCTCTTTTGAGTGTGTGAAGAAGAGAGTTTGTTGAAAGCCTTCATTGGTTCGTTAGTCTCAAAGGTCGCACAGTGCGGAGTATCTTCGATACTTCAAATAGAAGAAAACAACCCACCTGCATTTCACAACTTTGAATAGCACAACCCGACACAGCACAACCCACACCCACCACCACAGTTCCACCACATTCCCGTCACACCCTCCACACTTCAAAATGATGTCTCTTCGTTCCATTGCGCGTCAGGCGAAGTTCGTGCTCCCTGCTGTGCAGGTGGGTGCCGTGCAGATGCGCAGCAAGGTGACCAAGGCAGCAAAGAAGCCTGTGGCGAAGAAGTCTGCGTCGAAGAAGGTGTCTGCCAAGAAGGTGAAGCCGGCCAAGAAGGCAGTGAAGAAGGTCGCGAAGAAGGTTGTGAAGAAGGCAGCCAAGAAGGTTGTGAAGAAGGCCAAGAAGGTGCAGGCAAAGAAGGCAAAGAAGGTGAAGAAGATTGTGAAGAAGGCGAACAAGTCTGCCAAGAAGGCTGCCCTGAAGGCTCGTGCTGCCAAGAAGGCACAGGTCCAGAAGGCCAAGAAGGCTGCCCTTAAGGCTCGTGTTGCCAAGAAGAACGAGGCGAAGAAGGCAAAGAAGGCTGCACTGAAGGCTCGTGTTGCCAAGAAGGCACAAGTCAAGATGGCCAAGAAGGCTGCCCTCAAGGCTCGTGTTGCCAAGAAGAACGAGGCGAAGAAGGCAAAGAAGGCCGCCCTGAAGGCTCGTGTTGCTGCGAAGGCACAGGCTGTCAAGGCCAAGAAGGCCGCTCTCAAGGCTCGTGCTGCGAAGGCAAAGCAGGTGAAGAAGGCCAAGAAGGCTGCCCTGAAGGCTCGTGTTGCCAAGAAGAACGAGGCGAAGAAGGCAAAGAAGGCTGCCCTGAAGGCTCGTGCTGGAAAGAAGGCACAAGTCAAGAAGGCCAAGAAGGCCGCCCTGAAGGCTCGCACTGCTGCGAAGGCACAGGCTGTCAAGGCTAAGAAGGCTGCTCTCAAGGCTCGTACTGCTAAGGCAAAGCAGGTCAAGAAGGACAAGAAGGCTGCCCTGAAGGCTCGTGTTGCCAAGAAGAACCAGGCTGTCAAGGCCAAGAAGGCTGCCGTCAGGGCTCGTCTGGCGAAGAAGAGACAGGCTGCCAAGGCCAAGAAGGCTGCGCTCAAGGCTCGTGTCAACGAGAAGAAGCAGGCAAAGAAGGACAAGAAGTCCAAGATCGCATCGAGCGGACCTGTGTCCGCACGCACCCTGTTCGTCCAGAAGACGATGAAGGGAACGAAGCTGACCCTGAAGGATGTGAACACGAAGTGGACAGCACTCTCCACCCAGCAGCGTGGAGTGTTCGAGGCTGAGGCAGCAAAGAACAAGGCCAAGAGGACCACCATCCGCCAGAGCCTGAAGAAGCCTGCTACCAAGTACGCACTCTTCACGAAGAAGCACTTCCCCGCTGAGTACACGGCTGCCATGAAGTCTGGCCTTCCCCGCAAGGAGGCCTTCGCGACTGCGACACGTGCTGTGGCGAAGAAGTACCGTTCCCAGTGAAGTGTCTGGTGACGTATTGATGCAACCCTGTTGCAGGTCAAGGAGGCCTGCTGCAAGCAGTGGTTGTGTTGTTTGGTTTGATTGATGTCTTAATCATTCAAGTTTTACTGTTTGACTCTCTGTTTATTTTATTTTATTTTATTTTTTTGCTTTTGTACAGTTATGATGTTTTGTGCGGACTGTGAACAGACACAGTGTGTTGTCGTGTTGTTATTGTCAAGAGGAATACTGCTGCCACTTGTCTGCTCATTTGTTCATGTTCGCCCAGTTCCCCTTTTCCCTCCCCACCACGTTGTGTGACGAGAATGTCCAGTTTGGGTGTAGACGGTCTCGTGCGCTCTCATGACCCTGTTGTGTCAGGTCAGATTTGTTTTGCATTTTTTTTTTCCAGTGGCCCTTTCTTCGTTTTGTGGCTTTCATTCTCTTTTGAGTGTGTGCAGAAGAGAGTTTGTTGAAAGCCTTCATTGGTTCGTTAGTCTCAAAGGTCGCACAGTGCGGAGTATCTTCGATACTTCAAATAGAAGAAAACAACCCACCTGCATTTCACAACTTTGAATAGCACAACCCGACACAGCACAACCCACACCCACCACCACAGTTCCACCACATTCCCGTCACACCCTCCACACTTCAAAATGATGTCTCTTCGTTCCATTGCGCGCCAGGCGAAGTTCGTGCTCCCTGCTGTGCAGGTGGGTGCCGTGCAGATGCGCAGCAAGGTGACCAAGGCAGCAAAGAAGCCTGTGTCGAAGGTGATGCCGAAATCCTGCGTAGAAGGCCGTGAACAGAGGAACTGATGGCATGTAGTGATGATAAGGGGAGTCGCGTGAACCGTTGGTGTGCCAGACTGCGTTAAGGTTGTAGAAATTCACTAGAGAGTGTACTGTGTACTGTGTACTGTGTACTGTGTACTGTGTACTGTGTACTGTGTACTGTGTACTGTGTACTGTGTACTGTGTACTGTGTACTGTGTACTGTGTACTGTGTACTGTGTACTGTGTACTGTGTACTGTGTACTGTGTACTGTGTACTGTGTACTGTGTACTGTGTACTGTGTACTGTGTACTGTGTACTGTGTACTGTGTACTGTGTACTGTGTACTGTGTACTGTGTACTGTGTACTGTGTACTGTGTACTGTGTACTGTGTACTGTGTACTGTGTACTGTGTACTGTGTACTGTGTACTGTGTACTGTGTACTGTGTACTGTGTACTGTGTACTGTGTACTGTGTACTGTGTACTGTGTACTGTGTACTGTGTACTGTGTACTGTGTACTGTGTACTGTGTACTGTGTACTGTGTACTGTGTACTGTGTACTGTGTACTGTGTACTGTGTACTGTGTACTGTGTACTGTGTACTGTGTACTGTGTACTGTGTACTGTGTACTGTGTACTGTGTA
This sequence comes from Rhynchopus sp. YZ270_cl-10, assembly GCA_964035575.1. Taxonomy (NCBI): domain Eukaryota; phylum Euglenozoa; class Diplonemea; order Diplonemida; family Diplonemidae; genus Rhynchopus; species Rhynchopus sp. YZ270_cl-10. Next base: position 702,691 of record OZ037933.1, read on the forward strand.
CTGTGTACTGTGTACTGTGTACTGTGTACTGTGTACTGTGTACTGTGTACTGTGTACTGTGTACTGTGTACTGTGTACTGTGTACTGTGTAGGCTCGGCAGGGTAGGCGGAGGTGCACCCGGCTGTTGCTGTACCTGCGGCGGCTGCGGAGACGCTGTACCTGAGGGTGCTGAGTTGGAGTTGAAGCCCCCGCTCGAGGTACCAGCTTCCGCTGCTCATGTTGCTCACGTTGTAGCTGTTGCTCACGCTGCTGCTGCTGCACACGTTGTTGCTGCTGCTCCCGCTGCTGCTGCTCATGCTGCTGCTGCGAAAACGCGGTACCGAATACGAAATTCGCCTTCTAGGTATGCCTAGGGGGTATCTTAAGGGGCACGGTGCGCTGGTCAGAGGTCTGACCAGGTACACCTGGTCAGATCTGACCAGGTACCTGGTCACATTTACCCAGGTAAGTACCCAGGCGCCCAGGTGACCAGGTACCCAGGTACACGGTACACTGTGTACAAGGAAAAAGTCGTGAAAGAGCAACCACAGCTCCACATGACAAACACAAAAGTGTCAGTCACGTGGGGCATGCATGCACTGAGAAGATATCCAACAATTTACAAGAAAGATTACTTAACCTACTGCTGGAAGTTGCCAGGTCGTAGTAACACACAAAGTGTGCCTCCGTTCGGGAAGACCGGATATTCTAGAGACCAAAAAGGCCTCAAGAATATCTTCCGGTAGTCAAGGTAGAACCGAATGAACGGCCCAAGACCCCCGTGGAGAAGTTAAATGTTGTAATGCTATCAAGTAGAAACTGCGACCACTGTCTTACCCTCCTCAATGCATGGTGGAAGATGTCTTTGACAACAAATTTCCTGTACCCAGGTACCCATATTCCCAGACCCACGCAGTACCACGTCGCAGTACTACGCAAAATTTACCACCAGACCCTGTCTTCGTGCACCTGAAGTACAACGCCGCAGACAGGCCAAACATGCGTTGGACTCAGAGGAATGCCTGCTGTGCAGTGTATCAAACATGAGAACCAACTCCCAGAAACAAGGGGCGCCTTTTGGCGGGCGTTGTTGAGGGTGTTTGGGGTGCAAAGTTTTCCACAATTTTGATGCGCGGGTACAGAAGTGTTATCTTGTTCTTTCATCTCTAGGAAATGTAAATGTCAATCGCGTTTAACTACCACTAGGGCTTGTTCAGTGAACCCACGAGGGGTCGAAGGGGGTTGGTTATCCCATATCTATCAAAGGTTGTGTCGACCAGGCGAAACCACCATGTTACGCTGTACGTTGTTAAATCCGAAGAAATAACGCTTTAGCAGCCGCAGGAAGTTTGTTAAAAAGAGTGCCTCACGCTACACAAACCACCACCCGCGATTGACTTAGATGTTATAACAAAGAGAATTCAGAACAAAACAACACCCTGCCCCATACACACTAAATTGTCATGCTTCAAGAGCATGCCTGGACCAAAATTACTGTGACAAAAAAGGCAACAAGACTACCCACAAGGAGTGTGAAATGTGCACTGGTTTTCTGGGGGAACGCAATATTTTCTTGTGCCTCGTCCTCCGGAAGCAGAGGACAGACTTTCCGGAAGGTTTCCAAAGTCGAATTTCTTGCACTAGCTATGCTCCCTGGGTTAATGGCTATAGCAGTGACTGACTAAAGGTACCCACCCGGCCCTTCCACCCCCAGAATTTCGTCCGCAATCCGTAGAATTGATACGGGTGCACGCGCGTGAGTTGTTGAATGTCGGAGACGCGCCGAACCTTCTCATCGCAATCGTTGATACAGTCCAGATTTCACGATTCTGTGATGAGTGTAAATGTGGGGTGTGATTAAGTTATGGTCGCTTGGAAAAGAAGTTAATTGATGACTTTACATGGCTTCATAAGGGTGGGCGAATTGACAAAATTAATTCGGGTTATTGGCGTCATGGATTTCAGAATTCTGGAAAAAAAAAAAGTTTTCAGAAAAAAAAGTTTTCTCTTGGTTCCCCCACCAAAAAACCAAAAAATTCTAGGAAACACATGTGATTTCTAGTTTTTAAATTTGGTGGCTTCGGCAAATTGACCCCACCACAGAACGGGTGGATTCAAGAAATGCAAATTCCGGTGTTTTCGAACAAAATTAAAAATACAAAATGCCCGCGTTTCTTGCAAAATGTACACGCATGGGGGCCCTAAAACCCCTGCTACCGTGTGTTTCTACAGGCAAACACTTGGACCCCTTTACCTTACACTTACGGGTTTTGACCAAAACCAAGAACTCGTCCATTTCGGCAAATTGACCCCACCGCAGAACGGACAGATTCCGAAAATGCAAATGCCGGTGTTTTTGCGCATTTTCATGTTTCAGCATCTGGGAGAGAAAATCTGGGTTGTGGGATTTACCTTGGCCCCTTCACCTTACACTCATTTTGACCAACACCAAGAACTTGGCCATTTCGGCAAATTGACCCCACCACAGCGCGGACAGATCCCGGAAATGCCAATCGCGGTATGTTTTGGGGCTGAAAAAATTTCAGGGGGAAATATTTTTCAGTAGCATTTTTTGGCCGAAAATGGGCCCCACGTATTATTACCACGTATTAGTGATCGGCCCTCAGACCGGGCTCATATTTTCAAAAATTTACGTGGTCAAAAAATTGTCCAATTTTCGAGATTGACCCCACCACTTTCTGGACGGATTCCGGAAATGCCAAAAAACTGTGTTTTGGGTCACGAATCTCTACCCCGTCACCCAAAAACCAGTTTTTCCTGATGAAAACTTTTTTTCCTGAAAACTTTTTTTTTTCCTGAAAACTTTTTTCCTGCCGAAAAACAGGCATTTCTCACCAGAAATCTCGAGTTTCAAGCCAAAAAACGATTTTTTGAGACCATACCCGAGTATGTGGTGGGAAACGCGATGCCGGGGTGTCAGAACCTTGTGTGGGCCACACAGGGTGGTGCACACGTGCCCCCCATTGCAGTGCCACGCAACCCACATTTTTCCACCCAAAAACCCAAGCAGAAAGGTTTAGCCGCACAACTGGCACGAGTCTGCGATTCGTGACCACTCGTTGTGTGTAGCGCACATAGCGAAGACGGTTTGTTACGTTTAGACATCTTCCACTGAGGAGTGGTGGCACGGCCAGGGGAGGGGAGGGGTATTTTGGGGGTTTCAGGCAAAAAAACGGAAAAAATATGACCGTAACAGGGGGTGTGCAAAGTGTCTTGGGGATGTCTTGGGGACGTCTTGGGCATTTTTTTGACCTAAAAACACCAAAAAAACACTTCCAAAAGTGTCAAATATGTCCAAAACAGGTTGGAATGGACTCACAGGCCACTTTTGGGGTATATTTGTGCCAAAGGAGGCTTTGTGATGTCAAAAAATATCCCGGTTTTTGATTTTTTTCTCGAAAAATCGCTATTTTGCCCAAAGTGGCCAAAACGTGAAAAAAGCCGTTTTTTCACTATTTTTTTCCATTTTTTTGTATTCTGGGGTGGCTTCTGGGTCGTTTTTCGACCCACAGGCCCCCTGTGACCCACTCTGAGGGTGTTTTTCACCCGCAGTTGCCTTGGAGATGGCCAGATAATGCCAAATGAATTTTCCGTGCGTTTGGTCCCAGCCAAAATGGCTGGAGTCGTATCCCCTACCCCCCCCCCCAACGAGCAAAAAATTTTTTGGGAATCACGGTTTCCCCCCTAAGTTACAGGGGGGCCCTGTACAAAACCTAAGGGGGGGTCCGAAAAAATTTTCCCACCCACAAAAAATCAAAAAAAAAAAAAATTTTTTTTTCCGATTCTCGGGAGACTCTGCGTGCTGTGATGGGGTCATTTTGCGCTGAGAAATGAGTTTTTTTGGCCTAAAATGCATGTGTCAGTTTTTAGGTGAAAAATACACCCAAAACTGACACATGCATTTTAGGCCAAAAAAACTCATTTCTCAGCGCAAAATGACCCCATCACAGCACGCACAGTCTCCCGAGAATCGGAAAAAAAAATTTTTTTTTTCGATTTTTTGTGGGCAAAAATTGGTCAAAAAAATTTTCCGACCCCAATTTGTACCGTTGAAAAAAAAAATATTCCATCCTAAGTAACAAAATTCCCGCCCCCAGACCCCCCCCCCCCCCCCCCATTGTTACATTGTAACATGCACGGCGGGGTCCACACACCCGAGGGTCCGTAAATTTTACGGACCCTCATTACGGACCCTCAAGTGCGGACCCGGGTCCGTAATTACGGACCCTAGGGTCCGTAATTACGTACCCTAGGGTCCGTAATTACGGACCCTAGGGTACGTAATTACGTGGTCTAAGGTGGGAAATCACTGTTTGGATGTGTGACTGCTGGTCGAAAAGCCCTGGGAGCAAACCGAGTGGTACACAGGTACCACATGATAGACCATGATCATGTGGGCCTATCCCAAGTTACATACCGAAAAAAGTCGTGAGCTCGGTTAGTTGTCAAAGACGTCTTCCACCATGCACTGAGGAGATAATGATCCAACAATTTACAAGAAAGATTACTTAACCTACTGCTGGAGTTGCCAGGTCGTAGTAACACACAAAGTGTGCCTCCGTTCGGGAAGACCGGATATTCTAGAGACCAAAAAGGCCTCAAGAATATCTTCCGGTAGTCAAGGTATAACCGAGTGAACGGCCCAAGACCCCCGTGGAGAAGTTAAATGTTGTAATGCTATCAAGTACAAACTGCGAACACTGTCTTACCCTCCTCAATACATGGTGGAATATGTCTTTGACAACAAACCGAGCTCAAGAGTTTTTAAACTTCCCTGAGGGAATGCGAGACGCAAAATTTACCACCAGACCCTGTCTTCGTGCACCTTCGGTGCAACGCTGCAGACAGGCCAAACTGCGTTGGACTCAGAGGAATGCCTGCTGTGCAGTGTATCAATGAGAACCAAGTCCCAGCAACAAGGGGCGCCTTTTGGCGGGCGTTGTTGAGGGTGTTTGGGGTGCAAAGTTTTCCACAATTTTGATGCGCGGGTACAGAAGTGTTGTCTTGTTCTTTCATCTTTAGGAATGTAAATGTCAATCGCGTTTAACTACCACTAGGGCTTGTTCAGTGAACCCACAAGGGGTCGAAGGGGGTTGGTTATCCCATAGCTATCAAAGGTTGTGTCGACCAGGCTAAACCACTATGTTACGCTGTACGTTGTTAAATCCGAAGAAATAACACTTTAGCAGCCGCAGGAAGTTTGCTAAAAAGAGTGCCTCACGCTACACAAACCACCACCCGCGATTGACTTAGATGTTATAACAAAGAGAATTCAGAACAAAACAACACCCTGCCCCATACACACTAAATTGTCATGCTTCAAGAGCATGCCTGGGCCAAAATTACTGTTGACCAAAAAGGCAACAAGACCACCCACAAGGAGTGTAAATTGTGCACTGGTTTTCTGGGGGAACGCAATATTTTCTTGTGTCTAGTCCTCCGCAAGCAGAGGACAGACTTTCCGGAAGGTTTCCAAAGTCGAATTTCTTGCACTAGCTATGCTCCCTTGGTTAATGGCTATAGCAGTGACTGACTAAGTGTACCCACCCCCCTCCACCCAGATCTTCGTCCGCAAACTCAGAATAGATTGATGCGGGTAGATTTTGAGTTGTTGAATGTCGGACCGCGGTGAAGCTTCTCATCGCAATCGCGGGTGCAGTTCAGACTTCACGATCCTGTGATAAGTGTAAATGTGGGGTGTGATTAAGTTATGGTATACAAACGTAGTAGTCGGGAAAGGTGAGGTTAATAAAAAAGGCTATTTATTGCCGTGAAATAAGATAGATTTTTTCCACGCTACAGGTCGAGAGAGTGACCTGCTGCACAAATGGTTCGAGTGAAGCGAGGTGAATTATGTGAAGCAGGTAACGAGCGCCTGTGGAACCAAATAGAAACGTAACACTCATCACACGATAAAACCCATGGGAGAGGTTGTGGTGAAACGCACACACCTCGACCTGAGGAGTGGCTCTGCAGCGCGGTTCGTCCCCAGAACCGCAAGTGTGTTCAAAATGCTTTGTTTCTATTTCCTCCTTCATGTCATGAGGTGACACAAAATGATTGGTGCGTAAAAAAATAGCTATTTAATAGTGTGAACATTACGCGTTTATTTCGAGTTGAAAACACGAACAAGTTGAAATATGCGGCATTTTTTTGTTCAATCTTCACTAGTAACTGAAAGTTAAACATAATTACATACCTTGTCTTCCCCGTAACCTGCGCCTTCGCTGCTTTTAAGGTGCTTTCTCTGGGTGCCCAGTACCCAGTACCCAGTACCCAGTACCCAGTACCCAGTACCCAGTACCCAGTACCCAGTACCCAGTACCCAGTACCCAGTACCCAGTACCCAGTACCCAGTACCCAGTACCCAGTACCCAGTACCCAGTACCCAGTACCCAGTACCCAGTACCCAGTACCCAGTACCCAGTACCCAGTACCCAGTACCCAGTACCCAGTACCCAGTACCCAGTACCCAGTACCCAGTACCCAGTACCCAGTACCCAGTACCCAGTACCCAGTACCCAGTACCCAGTACCCAGTACCCAGTACCCAGTACCCAGTACCCAGTACCCAGTACCCAGTACCCAGTACCCAGTGTCTTCGAGAACCTAAAAATGCATTTTGTTGAAATTTTCTGGCTTTTTCTGAACTTTTCCCAGCTACTTTTCTGGTCGAGTAGCTATTTTCACTTTTCTGGTGTATGAGTAGGTTTTCTGGGTGGGAGACTGGATTCTGGGTACAGAGGTGTGTCTGGGCACCCAGGCACCTGGGTACTGGTGTATTTTCGGCCCAGTACCCCGGTACACGATACACTGGTGTACAAGGAAAAAAGTCGTGAAAAAGCAACCACAGCTCCACATGACAAACACAAAAGTGTCCAGTCACGTGGGGCATTCATGCACTGAGGAGATAATGATCCAACAATTTACAAGAAAGATTACTTAACCTACTGCTGGAAATTGCCAGGTCGTAGTAACACACAAAGTGCGCCTCCGTTCGGGAATACCGGATATTCTAGAGACCAAAAAGGCCTCTTCCGCTGGTCAAGGTATAACCGAGTGAACGGCCCAAGACCCCCGTGGAGAAGTTAAATGTTGTAATGCTATCAAGTACAAACTGCGACCACTGTCTTACCCTCCTCAATGCATGGTGGAAGATGTCTTTCACAACAAATAAGCTGTACACAGGTACACAGGTAAAACCCGTTAAAATTGTGTGTGAAAGTTAAAAATAGCTATATTTGCATTTTTCGCCCAGCATTGAGGACACATAGTCCCACCAAGGGCAATTTTGTGATGTCAAAAAAAATTTTTTTTCGGACCAAAAATTGACTTGTTTTCGGTAAAACCCACTAAAAATTGTGGTACTCTAAACTGCGTTTTAGACCCCCACAGATGCTCAAAAGTGCCAAATTTTGCTTTTAATGGCCTCAAATCGTCGAAATTAGCCCTAAACGGGGGCAAAAAAAATTTTTCGAGAGTCCCTTTCCCTGGGAGGCTCCGTAATTACGGACCCTAGGGTACGTAATTACGGACCCTAGGGTACGTAATTACGTACCCTAGGGTACGTAATTACGTACCCTAGGGTACGTAATGACACTCCGTAAAGAGGGACCCTCCTAACATGCCGTTTTACGGACCCTCGGGGTGTGCGGACCCCGCCGTGTGGATTGGAATAATGGGCCTTCCCATAAATAGATATTTTTTTTTTGCGATTTTTCGATTTTTTGCTAAGGTGATGCCCATACAAAATGTACAGGGTGCACACAAAATAGCCGTGGAATAAATTCTAGATGCTCTAAACTGCTCGTAAGTGCCTTTATTTGCATTTTTAGCCCAGTTTTGAGGTCATATGGACCCACCAAGGGCATTTTTGTGATGTCAAAAAAGAAGAAAAAAAAAACCTGGTCGGTCACAGTGGCCAAATACCTGGTCAATCTGACCAGGTCAAAACCTGGTCAACTGACCAGGTATCCTCTGACCAGCACACCGTGCAGGATATGACCGCCCCTACCCCCCCCCCGTAGGGCAGTGATGGCAGGATACGAGGATACGGGAAGATACGGATACGGATACGGCGGATACGGATACGGATACGGATACGGGATACGTAAGGATTTGGGATACAGGATACAGGATACGTGCGATACTGTGTCCGTATCCGTATCCCTAATCCTGGGATACGACCGTATCCTACCGTATCCTGCCATCACTGCCGTAGGGGGGGGTCAAAAGCCCCTAAAAAGTGGTAACAAAATGATAAAAATTGAGTTTTCGTTTCTAAGTGCTAAAAAATGCCCAAAACCAGAAAATACCACCCTCAGATGTCCAAAAATCCATCTGCGCCCGGTTTTGAGCAGTTTTGAGCCTCAAGAAGCCCCGTATCTGCTTTTTTCAAAAATGTACATACAACTTGTACCTGCCCACCCCCTGTAGACAGAGCAACTCACCCATCCATCACGCCTCAGTGTGAGCCAGGGGCCAGAAAAGCCTCCAAAGCCACATATTTTCACCCAGAACCTATCCCGAAGGGTACCCAGGCTGTTTCGGGGTGTTTAGAAGGACTTAGTGGAACTTAGAACCATGTTTCAAAAAGTGTCAAGCACCTTGTACCAAGGGTTTTCCCACCCAAGGTACCAAGTCCTGGTACCTTTTTGAAACATGGTTCTAAGTTCCACCAAGTCCTTCTAAACACCCCGAAACAGCCTGGGTACCCTTCGGGATAGGTTCTGGGTGAAAATATGTGGCTTTGGAGGCTTTTCTGGCCCCTGGCTCACACTGAGGCGTGATGGATGGGTGAGTTGCTCTATCTACGGGGGGGTGGGCAAGGTACAAGTTGGTGGTCACTTTTAAAAAATGCAAAAAAGTCGCTCAGAAGTGGTCAACAGTGCTCAAAACCGGGCGGAATTAGATTTTTGGGGTCCAAATGGGCCTATGGTGTGGTTTTTTTTGACCTCAGGGGGAGTTTTTCGATTTATTGCCTACTTCACGTTTTTTGACGTCTTCAGATACCTTGGGTGGGAAAACCCTTGGTACAAGGTGCTTGACACTTTTTGAAACATGGTTCTAAGTTCCACCAAGTCCTTCTAAACACCCCGAAACAGCCTGGGTACCCTTCGGGATAGGTTTTGGGGTGAAAATATGTGGCTTTGGGGGCTTTTCTGGCCCCTGGCCCACACTGAGGCGTGATGGATGTGTGAGTTGCTCTGTCTACAGGGGGTGGGCAGGTACAAGTTGTATGTGGGTGGATGCCAAAACCTCCCCCCCCCCCCTAATTTCACTACGATTTTTGATTTTTTTTTATTTCTGTTGGGAGGCTATGAGAGGCCCAGGCACATGTACAAGGGGGGTTTGGGGGGTCTGGGGGACGTTTTGGGGTCTGGGGGGTGTTTTGGGGTCTTTTTTATGATATGCGACGCTTTTTTGGACATGTATGTGTATTGTGGCCTGTATTGCCACAGTTCGTACACGTTCTTTGTGAAACTGAACAAACTGAAGTAACAAAATCCCGCTTTCTCTTAGCCATGCGGTGAAGGGCCTCTGTCATATCTTCTTCTTCTTGAGGGACCCCACGGACGCATTCCTCTATACCTTCAAGGTAAGTGTTGAGTCCAACCCTGGGCATTCTTTATGTGTCTATCTGTTCTGGGGTTGTAAGGCACGGGGAGTAAAAAATAGCCTAAAAACACAAAAAAATACCCACAAAAAAGTGTATTTTTTCCCAAAAGCCCCCAAAACCCGCCGGAAAATGGTTTTGGGGGTGGTTCTGGGCAGTTTTCGGCGCAACTTTCTGGTAAAACCTGGTAAAACCTCAAAAAATCGTAGTGAAATTAGGGGGAGGGGGGGGTTTTGGCATCGACCCATGTACATTTTTGAAAAAAGCAGATACGGGGCTTCTTGAGGCTCAAAACTGCTCAAAACCGGGCGCAGATGGATTTTTGGACATCTGAGGGTGGTATTTTCTGGTTTTGGGCATTTTTTAGCACTTAGAAACGAAAACTCAATTTTTCCAATTTGTTACCCCCTTTTGACCCCCCCTAACCCCCCCCCCCCGTCAGAGTTTTGGGTCATTGTGAGGGGGCTCCGTCTACGCCTCTCCTGGGTGCAAAATTTGTTTGTCGCGCTTCAACGCGAACTCGGCGAACCTGATCGAGGAACTCTCCCCGCCGTGCTGATGAAGGAGTAAATGCGAAGCTGAAGAAAAAAAAAAGAAGAAGTGGAGTGCAGGGTAGATCCTTAGCGAAAGTGAAAATAAGGATTCGAGATTTTTTATTTTTTTTTCCTTTTTTTTTTTCCTTTTTTCTCTGGCCCATTTTTTTGGTTACCTACTAATTTCCAGCCACAGAGTGGCACCACCACGGTCCGCAATCGATCCGGAAAGTCAAAATAAGGGGAAAACCAAAAGGAAAAAAAGTAAAAGTTCGCTACCGTTTTTTTGGATGGCCTTCGGCCCGCCAATACCCCTTTAATATTTGTCTTCACTTCATAAGACAAGGACCAATGAGTGTCACCTTGCATAAGACAATTTTGAAGCATAACCTTGAAGAACACAATTACTATGTCCGCAAACCCGCAAAGCAGACCATTGTAAAAGGGGTGGTGCTGAGGGTGGAGGTTTCGAAGAAATGCGGGTGTGTTAAAGGTCGGGTAGGGTATGGGTCACCTGTACGGAGTATGAGATCCAGTAATAAAGACTTCAACCGGACCAAGGCAGAAACACAACACTGTTCGGCCAAAATCCAAAAACCCATAGGGCCCCAGTATTGTTGTCGAAAATCCCCACTTAATTTTTGGTGGGATTTTGAACTTTGCCCAAAAACTGCGGAAAAAAAATTTCCGCTCGCTGCGCTCGCGGAGGTTCACCCAATGCGGTCTCGCCCACCCAAACTGCTGGTGCATCGGCACCACCTATTTAATTTTGAAAATTTTCTTGCTAATGCCGGGTACTACCACTTTTTTCAGAATGTTTCTAGAAAGTATTACCCTTGTCAGAGGGCGCAGTGTCCGACAAGGGTCACTGCCGGAATGTGATTTAATTGGTCAAACGCCGAAGGAAAAGGAAGCATGCGAAAGAAAAAAAGTAGCGTACCGTGCCTGCGGCGCAAGCTTGCAACCCACCCTTCCCATGACTAGTTTGGCAGTAAAAGTGTGCTATTTTGAGCGCAATTTTTAGAAATGTTGCGTACCGTGGCTTCGCCATGGGTGCCACGACCGCCGTTTCTTTTTGTAAATATACTGAGGTCACTGTGTGTGCCTGGTGCAAATATCAATGCAGTGCCGAACTCCGCAGTAGAATAACCGAGGAATTCTCACATTCCGCCGGAGGCCCTAACGAGCTGGGTTGGGGACCCTGGTTCGACCGAGTTTCAGCGAAAACCCCCAAAACCTATATTATCCCCTGGGGTTTAGTTCTACGACAGCTGAGATGTGTAAAAAAGCACCACTATTCTGCCTCAGTACAGTACCAACCTGCTTGTTGGTTTTTTTTTTAGATCGTCACTCAATTTTCCCGCTCGCTGCGCTCGCGGAGGTACACCTTAAATTTTTTTCCCGCTCGCTTCGCTCGCGGACAAACCATCAACCCCCCACGATTTCCCAAAAACCTGAAAGTTAGCGTCAGGCCTGCGCCGAAAAATCTCAAAAACGGGAGAGAAAAAAAAGGAAAAAAACGAAAATAAATCTGGGATTTTTAGCGTTTTTAGCGAAAATAAGGATCTACCCTGGTGGAGTGTCTGGGTTTGCCATTTACATAGCGCCTAGGCGGACGATGCTGAACGGCGGTGTCTTCTTGTCCTGCTGTGCGCTGCGCGGTTCCTTCATTCGCCCTCCCGTCCTTGTCGAGCTTAAGTCGAAGCTCGGCAGGTTGGTGGGAAATTTCGCGAGAAGCCGCAATAATGAGGGCGAGATTTTGACGCTAGGGCTGCATTTTGGCCTCAAGTGTTGAGCCCTCTATTGTCGTCTGTGTTGTGTGTTAGACGCAGTGCTGACCTCCACAAAACGTAAAGGTAACTTAGTTTATAGCTAGTTACGTAGCAAGAGTTACTTTGTATTATTAATTGACCTGTTTTGTTGTGTAGCGATTACCTCCCCCATCTTGTTAGATTTTTTGGGCATACCTAAGCCGTCGTGGACGTTTTTTTCAAAACCCCCGACACCATCATCACAAGGGTACACCGTATACGTATACACAATGAACCGCGTCAAGGAGTGGAACGGGAACAGCAAATGGTGGCACTATTCGTACTTTCTGGAGTGGGGTGTCTCGCTTGCTGCGACTGGCGCAGTGTTTAGCGCGACGGAAGCTATCCACCCCTACTGCCGCCCATTCGACCCGCTGGACCCAAGCATCAACCATCCATACTCACATCACAACGAAGTCCCCACCTGGATGCTCCCTATCGTCGGGTGGGTCATACCCGTAGTATGGTGCACAGTGTTGGTTCTCATCTTCCGCAACATGTTTCCACAGCGGATGATATGCATCACACATGAGGTTCACACCTTAGCACTAACGGTGGGTCAGGCTGTGGGTCTTGCCATGTGTGTCACCAACCCAGTCAAAGTGTATGCCGCAAGGCTCCGTCCAGACTATGTGAGCCGACTTATTGAATTTGCGCACTTCAACCCACATAACCACACCGACCAGGATCTGGCAGTGATTTGCGACTCCACGGAACATAACATATTTGACGGGCGACGCTCCTTTCCTTCGGGGCATTCTTCGATAGCGTTTGCAGGGTGGACTGTGGTGGCGTGTGTGGTGCATGCGAGGGTCTTCGCGCGCCGTTCGAATGTGTCGTTTTTGTACCTGCTGTTTGTCGCGCTGCAGCTTGCTGTGCCGATGTTCGTTGCGGTGTCACGGACACGAGACTACAGGCACAACTACTCCGATATAGCAGTAGGCTCGCTCATCGGCATCTGCAGCGCCCTCGTGTGCTACCCACAGCACTACACCAAAGGCCTACCTTTCAACCGTAAGACCGATTCCGTGAACATCCTTGATGACGAGGAGAGTATCCCTCTCGGGACAACAACCTCTGTCTAGGTGGTACACGACGCGGTCCAGGACCAATTTCACTTGTCATTGTGACAAGTGAAATGACAAGTGAAATTCATGACAAGTGGTCACTTGTCATGACAAGTGATTTACATGTCATTTCACTTGTCAGGTGCCTCTGGACCGCGTCGTGTAATGGAACCGAGAGGGGGGAGGGGGGAGGGGAAGTGTTCGTTGAGAAGAATCCCTTTGTGGGAATGTTGTTGGTGCTGTGAGAGAAGGGGGTGAAGGGGGGGAGGGAGGGTAATTACTACGAGTCAGAGAGATGTTGCGAAAGGTGTGTTAGTGTTTTTTTTTTATTTTTTTGATAAAATATCAGTGTTTTTGGGTTAAATCCCTGACGGAATATAGCCAAAAAAAAAAGTGTGTTTGAAAAAGGATTTTTTTTTTTTTTTTTTTTTTTTTTTTTTTTTGTTGCTGCCGATGGACAGGGATTCTTCGCTCCTTCTTCGGGTGTGAATTTTGAAGAAGATTTTTTTCCCCCTTCAGAAAAGTACATTCCGAGCTTTCTCCCCACACAAGCGGTCGTCGCGCGCGCTTCGCGCGCGCTCCTCCCTGACAAAGTTGGAAGAGGTGTGAAAATTCACGGCAAAATGGGGAAACCAGGGCCTGACGCTAAATTTTGGGTTTTTGTGAAATCGTGGGGAGGCTCAAAAAAATTTTTCCACGCCCGTTATTTTATTTCACGTAACAGTTCACATTGGGGGTGTCTTTCCGCGAGCGCAGCGAGCGGAGAAAATTTTGGTGGTACTTCCGCTCGCGAAGCGAGCGGAAAAAATTTTTAAGGTGTACCTCCGCGAGCGCAGCGAGCGGAAAATTTTGTGTTGGGACTGTGCGAGGCAGGTGTTTTTACACATCTCAGATGGTTTTTACCTGAAGAGGGTGTACAAAGGCACACTCTTGGTTGTAAATGGAGCGCGCTTCGGAGACTGGCCCATATGACCAGGCCTCTGAGGCCCGTCAAAATTTTTTCCCCAAATTTTTTTTTATTTTTATTTTTCCCAAAAGAAGAAATCTTCTTTTTTATTTTTTTTTTTTTTTCAGATTTTTTCACGGGTTAGGAAAATTCTTTTTTCTTATTTTTCTTATTTTTAAGAATCTTAGTAAGAAAAAAAAAACTAAGGGGGCTCCCTAAAACATGTTAAAAAATCGCAAAAAAGTTCAAAAAGTGTTTTTTACCTTTGCCAAAACTGAGATACAAAGGGGAAAAAAATGTTTTTTGCCAGCCAAAACTGGGAAAAACACATGTTTTCGTATGTTTTCAAATGTTTACGGACCCTCGGACTACGGACCCTCCCACCCCACTTTCCAGCTATTTTGACTTATAGAAAGGGACTCTCGCAAATTTTTTTTTCCGCCTATATAGGGCTAATTTCGACGATTTGAGGCCGTTAAAACCAGAATTTGACACTTTTGAGCATCTGTGGGGGTCTAAAACGTGGTTTCGCGCACCCGAAATTTCGTGGTTTTTACTTAGGAAAATGCCCATTTCAACCCAAATTTTCGGTTTTTCTGGCCCGAAAGTCCAAAAAAAAAGCGCCGGGGGGCTTCGCCCCCCGAACCCCCCACTGGGGGGCGTAAAGCATACGCCCCCCAGACCCCCCTATGCAATTGGGGGCCTGCGGCGCAGTTCGGAGCTATAGGTCATACCGAACGTGAATTTTAAATGTAGATGTTATAGTGCTCGCAGCGCTATTCCTTGCCATCATGCGGCATCAGACCTCATGCAGGAGAACACTACGGTGTCCAGCCTCGGCAGTGCGTCCACATTGGTGAAGGATTTTTTCGACCTGACGTGGAACACGGACGACGTCTGGCATTTACGGGTTCAGTACAAGTGTGAGCAGTGCGAACGCACTAACGATTTTGCGACGAGGCGGAAGCTTCTTTTCGCTGAAAATCCGAGATTTTTTTTCGTTTTATTTTTCTCTCCCGTTTTTGAGATTTTTCCGCGCAGGCCTGATGCTAGCTGTCAGGTTTTTAGGAAATCGTGGGGGGGTTGATGGTTTGTCCGCGAACGCAGCGAGTCGAAAAATTGAGTGACCGTCTGAAAAGAAAAACGAACAAGCAGGTTGGTACCTGTACTGAGGCAGAATAGTGTTGTTTTTTTACACATCTCAGCTGCCGCAGAACTAAACCGCAGGGGAAAATAGGTTTTGGTGGTTTTCGCTGAAACTGGTCATTACTCGGTCGAGCCCAACCCAGCTCGTTCGGGGCCTCCGGCAGAATGTGAGAATTCCTCGGTTATCCTACTGCGGAGTTCGACACTACATTGATATTTGCACTGGGCACACGCAGTATCAGTAATCTCAATACATTTACAAAAGAAACGGCGGTCATGGCACCCATGGCGAAGCCACGGTACGCAACATTTCTAAAAATTGCGCTCAAAATTGCACGTTTTTAGTGCCAAACTATGTCACGCGAAGTGTGGGTTGCAAGCTTGCGCCCAAGGCGCACGGTGCGCTACTTTTATTCTCTCGCCATACTGCATCCTTCCTTTTCCTTCGGCGTTTGACCCCAATTAAATCGCGTTCTGTCTGTGACCCTTGTCGGACACTGCGCCCTCTGATAAGAGTAATACTTTCTAGAAACATTCTGAACTCTGTTTTTGACACACAATCGGGGTGGGTGGGCCATAATTTGCTCAACAAGTCGAAAAATTGGGATTTTTCTGAAATTTGCATTGTGCCCAGCAAAAATCGTCGTTTTTTTGAAGAATTTTCCAAAAAATATGCTATACCCCCTATGACTGGACCCAACTCCCCTCACTATTTTTTCCCTCTTTTTTGACCCAGAAACCACGCGCTTTTTGAACCTTTTTATCCAAAATACTCCTTTTTAGGGAGCCCCCTAAGATTTTCAAGATTTCAGTTTTTTTTTTCAAGATCTTAAAAATCTTAGAGAAAAATCTTACTGGGGGGGGTCGAATAAAGCACGTACGTGTTTTATTAGGCGTCCCTACACTTCAGATCCTGAGGTTTAAAAAAAAAAAAAAGTTCGAAAAGGCGAATAAAGCACGTACGTGCTTTATTCGCCTTTTCGAACTTTTTGGAAACTTTTTCCAGTCGCAATTTTTTTTTCGATTTTTTTTCGCCCAAGAGGTGATTTTGTTGCATTTCCGAGCCAATCCCGGCTTGTGGTGGGGGATATACGGAAAAATGGACAAAATTTCAGCGACTTAAATTTTCACAAAATACGAACTACCTTGTTACAACACAGGAAAAGTTCAAAAAGTCGAATAAAACACGTACGTGCTTTATTCGACGGAAAAAAAAGCAAAAAACCCATTTTTCAAATGCGTGCTTTATTCGACGTACGTGCTTTATTCGAATTACCTCGTTTATTCGGCCCCCCCCAGTAAAAATCTTAGGAAAAAAAAAAAAAAAGATTTTGAAAATCTTAAAATTCTTAGAAAAAGAAAAAAAAGATTTTGAAATCTTTTTTTTCTTGAAAATCTTTTTTTTCAAGAAAAAGATTTTAACAGATTTTTGAGATTTTTTTTTTTTTCAAAGAATTCTAAGAATTTAACTAAGAATTTTAAGATTTTTCATGAAATTTCATGAATTTTTTCTAAGAATTTTAAGATTTTTCAAAATCTTTTTTTTTTTTTTCCTAAGAATTTTAAGATTTTTTTTTTTTTTTTTTTAGGAAAAGAAGATTTTTTTTTCGGAAAATGAAAAAAAAAAAAAAAGAATTTTCCTAACCCGTGAAAAATTTTTTGAAAAAAAGAAGAAAAAAAAAAAAAATCTTCCTGGAAGAAACTGTGCCGATGGACCGGCAAGCAAGGCTCTGGAAATCCCTCCCTCCCTTTTTATAAAGGTGACTAAGCACGAGAGTCTTAGGTTCACCTTCATACACTTTACCTCCCCCCTTTTGTGTACTCTTTCTTGCTGTAGTACACTGTTCACGAGAGGACTTTTGTATTTCAAGTCAAATTGTTTCGCAAAGAGCCGTCTCTCCATGGTGATTCACGCGCGTCTTTAATTAAAGGGGCGCACGGTAATAATAGCTGTGTGTTGTGTGTTGTGGCGTACTTCATCAGAATACATTGGGATGGGGGAAAATGACCATAACACCGTTATTAATACCCATTTATGATAATGCCCACTGGGTATTATCGTAAATTGGTATTAGTAAAGTACCGTGGGTGTTATGGTAATTACCCCCTGCATTGGGTGATACCTTGTATTCTGGTATTTCAATCTATACATGTCTCAGCTATTGGGGTAAGAGCACCCCCCGTAAGAACATTTGAAGGCTCAAGTGGAGAAGGTTTTTCAAACAGTATTTGTGTACAGTAGGTCAGTCGGTCCTGAGGCAAGGTGTGTAATTTTTAGGGGTGTCCAATCACAAAAGAATGCTTTGGGGGGCATCGTGACTAACTTTTCTTTTTTCTGCAGTAATAACTTCACTTTCTTTTCTCTTTCCTCTTTCCAATGGCTGGCATCGTACGTGGGCCAGTCGGATGTAACTGCATCAAATACCATTACCCCCTTTTTTTCAAGGTGACTAAGCACCAAAAGATTGGTTCCAAAGATTGATGAATAACCAATGTTTCAAAATATTACAGTAGGACAAGAAACTTGGCGACCAAAAAAGTTGGCGGGTTTTGAGGGTTTTCTTGCAATTGGCGACTTTTTTGGTCGCCAATATTACTTGCCCTACTGTAAGTAATCTAATCAGACTAAGCACCAAATGCCTGGCGCTGCACATAGGTTGCCGTGTAGTGGTGCCCTCCCCTCCCCCCCCAACCCCTATCCCCACCCCCCAGCTCCCTTCCTCGCATGGACCATATTAAAAAGACAAGAAGATTCACATTATTCTCATTTGCATGATGTTTTAAGGTGACTTGGCCGGCAATACACCTGTCCCCTCCCTCCCTCCCTCTTCCCCCCCCCATTTTTTTCTTCTTGTCATAGCACACCACGGAACTACACGAACCTCTTTTGTACGGAGTATTGCATGGCCGCTTGCTTAGGAACGCCTCCCTTTTGTTGTCGGGGTGGGCACCACAGCTGAGAATAAGACTCGGGGACCCGGTTATTCTCAGCCGGACTGGGGCGGGGACCGGACTGGGGACCCGGTTTAGTAGTGCTCAGCTGTGGTGCTCCACCCCACCCCCCCCCGAACCGAATCTGAGATACACAGCGCCTCTCAAAGGACCGCAACACCCCCCCTAAAATGACATTGAACACATCACATTCCGCTGAACGTCCGAGGTGGGGACCCTTAGCTAGGTGAGGCAGAGGGTTCTGTTGAAGGTGTCCTGCACGAATGGGGGGGGAGTGGAGGGGGGGGAAAGGCAGCAACGTACGGAAGTAGTCCAGAATACTGCGACGAAGTGTGTGTTGTGCGGACCATGTGTGCAAAATGTGTGTCGTTCAAAGGGGGGGGGTGGTGTGTGGAGTGGGTGAAGGCGCGCCAACCTTGGTGTATGATGTGGCAGGGCTGATTTTGATGCTGATTTTGCTGATTTTACGCAACCACCAGGACGCTCTGCTAGGATGGGGGCAAGTGGAGTGGGGGTTTGGGGAAGGGGGGGGGGACCTTAGGGGGGGTAGACTTCACCGTCGTGCGATGCTGGCATCTGCCGCGCCCAACATTATGCTGGATGCGGCGGGCTTCTCAAGGGTAGTGCTCGCTCCTTGTGTAGGGGGGCATACGCGGTCCAGGTCTGTCCTGGTGCAGGATGGAGTGGCGTTCGGTGCGGGTATATGATTAGGATCGGAGGGTGGTGTTGTGATGTGGGTTATGTATTATGATGGGCAGTTATCACAATACAGCCGCCGCTAGCGTTAGGTACAGAATCTGCAGGGGAGGGGAGGGGACCCGGCTTGCTGCTTCGAACCACAAGAGGGGGCGTGATTGCCAGCCTCCCGTGAAGGGATGGTCAGCAAACGCTGTGTCACACAGGGTTCATGCCCCCTGTGTTCGCAATGATCCTTTTCATTCGTTTGCACACTACGGGTACGGTACACACCTTTGCGCAATAATCGCATCTTGCCTTTGCCGTGGCTCTCGCAAGATATGATTTTGACGTTCCTACAGGTGTTCAGGGGTGCTGGTCGCGGGGAGCGGAAGGGTGTGTGTTTGATAACAGATTCAGAGTAGGTAACGCCTGCACGGAGTATCGCCCATGGGAAGGGGTGTTTCACATCTATGTGTTTGGAAAGCAGGTCTGTGGGGTTGTGGGGGGAGGCCATTTCCTTCTGTGCCTGTATATTGTGAGGAGTTTGCATCAACCACCCACTTTTCTCTGAACAGAACCTTCAAGGTGAAGGGCGAGGCATGGGTTCTCGCAAACTGCTGGGTGATGACAATTATTTTTTGCGCAAAAGCCGTGCTAGGTGACCACCCCATTCTTCTTTACCATTATGTGGCCCGAAACCCGGTTTTTGGGGTACATTAGAACATAGCTGGTAAGCTAACAAGAATAGGCTAATATTAGCCTTCGGGAAAATCCCAGATTTTATTAGCTTTTATTAGCCTATATTAGCTTGGAAAATAAATTATTAGCCTGTAAAGAGCCCATATTAGCCTATTATAAGAGTCTTATAATAGGCTAATAGAGGGCTAATAGCCTATTATGTGCCATCTTAGACGTAGAGAGGGCCGGCACGAAACCAAGAGCACATGATGCACAAGCCCTCCTCTACATCCCACAACTCCTCATCTTGGGGAGAAGTCGACTCACGGGATAGCTAAACCAAATTTGCCTTCCCGGATCGACAACATCTTCGCGGTAGGCCAAACCCAAGAACAGTGCATGTGTCGTTCCGGCAGTTCCTGTAGTGGTGCAAAGTTGTGGGGGTGGAACCGTACTGAGGAGTGCCTCTGTAACATTTCCGAGCTCTGGGCATGGAATTTATGATAGGTACCGAACCCCAATACCGCATGGATCCAAAGTGGGTGGACAAATCCCGCGAGCCGTTTACGTTAGAATGCTGTGCTGTCTGGCGTCTACACAGAGAGGGTGCTGTACCACATATTTGGGAGTGTGTTGTGACAGACGTTTTGCTGTCGGGGACGACTGTACACACTCCGACGTACCCTCCTCCTCATCAGCGACGTGGCGCGGCGCATCGACTCGGCCTACGAATGGGACGACCTCGTGGACATTCCCCAACTGGTGAGACTTGAGCTGGCGTACCAACAACAGGTCATTCGGAAGAACGTCTGGATCCCACGGAAGGAACCCACCGCCATTGGTCCGATGCTGTCTTGGAGGGGACCCCTGAAATGGTGTGCCACCGCGCAGCAATCGGCATTGTCCTCCTTGCGATCACATACACAGATATAGCGCACACTCACTCACGTTCATCAGTGAAAAACACAAACCTTTTGCGGTGCGATAAATAAGCCGGAAAGCAAGGAAATAAGTTGTGTTGTGT
Source organism: Rhynchopus sp. YZ270_cl-10 (assembly GCA_964035575.1). Classification (NCBI taxonomy): domain Eukaryota; phylum Euglenozoa; class Diplonemea; order Diplonemida; family Diplonemidae; genus Rhynchopus; species Rhynchopus sp. YZ270_cl-10. The sequence goes on from OZ037933.1 coordinate 723,142, forward strand.
CTGTAACGGAGTTGGCCTTAAATTTTGGATTTTTCGGATTTGTTTAACGGGTTAAGCCAGCTACCACTGCACCACCAGTGGTAGCTGGGAAGGGACTAGAATAGGCTAATAAAATATTAGCCTATTCCAGTTTTATTAGCCTATTCTAAAAGGCTTAAATAGGCTAATAATTTAGGCTAATATCCTATTAGGCTTTATTAGCTTACCAGCTATGTTAGAAGTACATTTTTTTTTTTTTTTGACTTATTTTTTGGGCGGGCCACACCAATTAAACAAAACAAAACACCGAACCAACCCAGAGAACACAACACCCCCCTTCCGCCATGAGCACCCTTCGGCAACGTAAGGGCAAGGAGGCAGGCTCGGTCGACACTTCCCCTGAGGCAGCGCAGTACACACCAGGGTCGCCTACTGAACGCGACCTGAACCCGAGAACCTGGATGGAGCGGTTGGACCAGTTTCTTGAGACCGCACCCGACCCTCAGGGAGACCGCATCAGAAAGCACGAGGCCGACCTGGACATCAATACCAATGCGGAGCTTGAAGCCCAGATCGCACTTTTGCAAAAAACACTGGACACCAGGAAGGCACGCGACGCAGAGAACACCGAGGGGATCCAGGTAGAACTGGCTCACGTCCGCCAGCAGGTTGAACTGAACAAGGCTATTCCTCTGTCGCTCGCACATTTGGAAATCTACCGTTCCTATCTGGGGCGCGTCTCGAGCGACAACGAGGAGATCCAAGCAGAGGTGGCGGCTCTCACCGAGGCTGTGGAGGCTCTTTTGGCAGAACACCCACAGCGGCTGATCCCACGCTCCGGGGACGCTAACGAGAGCACCGGGTCCTCCTCGATTCTCAACGTCCCCATCGGCCGCCGCAGGCAGATGCTGGCTGCGTTCATTCTCTGCTTCTTCACAGGGCTGATGATGGTCTTTGTCTCCTTCACGTTGCTGTTCTACTTTGTCCCGGTCTTCATGCTGGGATGCTCCTCTATTTACTACGGCTACGTATACTTCGATACCCACATCCGTCCACGCCCTTGGGCTGGGGAAGGTGCAAGGATGTGGCCTGCCTACCGTCGAGGACCGGTTTTCAAATACTTTGTGGAATACTTCCCAATCCGCGTTGCCGTAGAAGAGCCGAAGAACCTCCCAGACGACAACAACTACCTGATGTGCCTCCACCCCCATGGGGTACAATGCGCATCCGTCTTCGGTCTTCTCACAGACCCTGCTACTACAAAACTGCTTCCAGGGTTGTCCATCACCGCGCAAACCTTGCCAATGAACTTCTGGATGCCGGTTATGCGTGAACACTGCATTGCAACCGGAGTGGGCAATGCTTCACGCGATTCCATTGTACAGTGCATTACACATAAGAAGGGTGCCTCCACGGTGTTGGTGGTAGGGGGAGCGAAGGAAGCGCTGTACGCAGCGCCTCATACGAATAAGATTGCGTTGAAGGATCGGATGGGGTTTGTCAAGCTTGCGATCAAAACCGGGGCACAGCTGGTACCGATCTACGCGTATGGCGAGAATTCGCTGTACGAAAACCTCAGCAAGGACCGCCCCAACCTGATGGCGTGGCAAAGAAAGATGCAAAAGCTTCTGACCTTCGCGCCGCTCCTCGTCGCAGGGAGGGGGGTGTTCAGCTACTCTGGTGGGGTGCTGCCACATAGGAGGCCCATCACGCTGGTCATCGGCTCCCCCATCAAGACCACAAAGAACGAAAACCCCACCCAAGAGGAGATCGAAGCGGTCCACACCAAGTACATCGCGGAGCTGACCGCATTGTTTAACAGATACCGCAACATTTATGACCCTCGTTGCGAGGATCTGATGCTTGTCTGAGAGAGATAAAGAGGGGGAGGATGAGGGGGATGAGGGGGGTGAGGGGGGGATGGGGGATAAACGTACAGCATAATGTGAAATTGTGAGTTGGGGGAGGGTAGTGGGGAAGCATGTCCTGTGGGGTGGGTGGGGGAAGGACAGTCTGGCCGTGGCTTTTGGACAGTATCTTATTGTTGTTTTTTTATTTTATTTTTTAGCCGAGCAAGGCATTGCGTCCCCCCTCCCAATGTCATCTGGAAACTTCTTTGAGCAACAAGGTGGCTAAGCGTGAGAAGCTTAGGATCATCTTACAAACTTTTCTTTTCTTCTTTGTAACACGACAGAAAAAAACAACACCACCCCCTCCCCCAAACCACCATTGCACGAAGCTGATTTTTATTGGCCTGCAAATGGTTCATTTTTTCCCTTTTTTTTTTTATTCCTACGAAGCTTGCTTTAAGGAGAAATAGTATTACCAGGTACGGCCAAATCATCCCTCAAACAGGAGGATTTTGTGCAATCAACGAAAACAACTTTACTTACCTGATCCTATTTTATCCCCCCCTCTTTTGGTGGCGTTTTTTTTTTTTTTTTTGTCGGTACAAAAAGAAACCCAAAACAAAACAAATACAAAAAAAAAAAAAAAGACATTTTATATACCTGCGGAGAACCAGTGCCCTGCGTCCACCTATGTACGGTGAGGCGTTTTGCACCTTTTTTTTTCCCCTTCAAACTCCTCCTTTATCTTTTACCGTATTCGTACAAAATAATCGACCGTAATAGTGTTCCTGACCTTTTCAGGATTTTTTCTGGAAGTTCGACCTGTTTTACGGTCAATATTTTTTGTACGAATACGGCATATGCGTGCGGTGCCTTTCTTTTTTGCCCGCCACACATATTTCGTCCCCCCTCCCATACCCCACCCCCCTTCTTTCCCTTCTGCATCATTCCCCCACTGCTGCACGACAGAGGCTATGTCCGAGGTCCTACTAGCGAAAAAAACTACCACTCTGTAACGACTAGTTTGCTCACTTTCTATTAATGATAACGTAAATTTAGTCGGGAAAAAAAAAAAAAAAAAAAAAAAAAAAAAAAACACTTGGTCGTTTTGGGCTAGTGGCACTACTAGTGGTCGTGTCGTGTATTTTTCCTCCTTTCCCCCCCCGCCCGCCCCTGTGACATCCAGACCAGGGCTTTTTTTTTTCCAACGTTGTCTCCTCAGCTAAACCTGTCGTACGTTGCTCTGTGTAAGAGAGATTTTTGACCCACCATTGAAGATAGTTTAATGTGGGATCGTGCGTTCGTAATCATAAAGCAATATACTAAAAGAACTTGGCGTACAAATAAGGTGGGTTTGAGATGGTTTTTTTTGGTAATTTGGCCCCCCCTTTTTTTTTGGCCGTCAAATATAGATGACTGTATGTTGAACAAAATGCAGCTCTCTGTTTATTTATTGTATTTTATGGGAAAAATTCACCAGAGATTAAATGCAGCTTGCTACTGTTGACCTATTACCCCACCGTCACCACCGTTCTAAGTAAAAAAAAATAGTGGAGCACACTCTAGGGTGGCTACACCAATACAACCAGGGTATTAGGGTGGTTAAAAAAACTGGTTTTCAAAACCAGTTTTTCCAAAAACTGGTTTTCAAAAAAAAAAAAAAAACAGAGAAATCTGGAGGGGAAAAAAAACCGACACTTTTCACCAGGCCTTTCTGTAAATGCCGTCCCCAGATTAGGGCGGACTCGATTTTTTTCCCCGCATTTTTTCCCCGCCTGGTAGAACCGTGGTTGAACCACGGGAGTGCCTTTGGGAAATGGCTGTTCCTTGAATTTTTTTTGCCTGCGGCGCCATTTTTCATTTTTTGCTCCGTAAAAAGGGTTCGTTTGAGTGGCTCTGTGGTGTAAAAAGCTAGATTTTTACACCGTACCCTCAAAAAATTTTCGCCTGCGGCGCCATTTTATATTATTTTTTTGCTCCGCAAAAAAAAATGCAGTCCCTATGTTCCCAATGTCTACCCTGGGTCAGCAGCGCCGAAAAATATTTTGAAATCGGATTCCTGGATAAGACACTGACCCCACCCCCGAAAAACTCGAAAGGGGTGACTGTGTCCGTCAACGGTGGAGGTTTTCGCCAGAAACACTAGTTTTTGCCGCCCAGGAGAGAAAACCAGAAAAACCAGTTTTTTCCGGGATTTTGGATTTTCACCCTAATACCCTGAATACAACCAAGTTTTCAAAAAAAAAAAACAAAAACAAAAACTCGCTTTTTTTTCTTCAAAAAAAAGCACAAATAAAGCTGAAGCCGGAGAACCCTCTTCCTCTGGCAAAGAAAAAAAACAAAAACAAAACAAAATCACGAACAACAGACAGATCACCAACCCCTCCCTCCCTCCCTCCAGGTGTAGCCGTAACTAGGGGGGTCAAAACCCGCGATCCCCGATCCCCGATCCCCGGCTTAATTTAGGGGGGGGTTTTATGAGGAAAAATCAGGAAAACGGTAAAAAAATGTCAAAAATCTGTTCGTTTGCACACTGTGAAAAAAATCGCGACCCACCGCTGAAAGCGCAAGGTGTTAACCTTGTGAGAGCCTGTGAGAGCTCACTGAGAGCTTATGAGGTCCTGTGCTGTGGTAGCGCACAGTACATAGAGTACACACAGTTCACACCGAAAACACTTGCATTTGCATTTCCGGAATCCGTCCGGCCAGTGGTGGGGTCAATTTGCCGAAATGGACAAGTTCTCGTTTTTGGTCAATTTCCGCACACAGTATACACAGTATACACTGGGGATTGTTCGGGTGCCTATATTTTTTTGGCCCAACCCCCACGCAAGAAAGCAGGGTATTTTTCCACCCCCAGAAAATGTCGTTATTGGAAAGATTGGGATCCTCTGAATCCAAATCCGTGTTCCGGCCCAGGATTCAAATTGATCCTTAAATCTAATATTGCTAAGGCAGCATTTCCCATGCAGTTTGTTAGGGGGAAAATCTGGGAATTTTGGCCCGGGGATCGATCCCCGACTTATGGCTACACGACGGTGAAGTAACGGGTGTTACAAGTGGAGTTACAAGTGAGTTACATGTAACTTTTGTTACATGTAACTCACTTGTAACTCACTTGTAACTCACTTGTAACCCACCAGTTACAACCTGATTTTGCCTGTAATTCATGTATCCCACTTGTAACTCACTTGTAACGGTTTTTCACTTGTAACGTTACATGTAACTTCACTTGTAATGTACTATACTTCACCGTCGTGTACACCTGCCTCCCTCCCCCTCTCTCTCTCTCTCTCTCTCTCTCTCTCAGTTTTAAAATTTTGATCTCCCTTCACCGTCGTGTACACCCTTGACGGAATCCCCACTGAGGTCCACCAGGTGCACCTAAGACTGAAGTGCCACAGACTAATGCAATTCTATCAACCCTAGAAACTCCGTTTCTCCCCCCCCCCTCCTCCTCCTCTTCCCCCCTCTCGAATGACTTCACAGTCTACACCACTAATAAACAGAGCACACAACACTTTCGATAATAATTTTTCAAACTCTCCCCCCGAAAATGAGTCCGTTCAGCATCCTCACCCCAGCTTCCGCTCCGTTGCGTGTTGTTCCAGATGCTTCCCCTGCCCCTTCCCCTTCCCCTTCCCCTGAGAGAGAAGAGGCTCCTTCAGAGCTGCGGAACACCACCATGCCCCAACATTCCTCCTCCCATCCGGAGGAGGTCGACCCGCTTGATGTGTTGACACTTTCTTCGAACCAAATAGAGACAGAGGGGGTAAGAGAGGGGAGAGTAATATCACCACCACCGTCACCATCGCCATCACCACCTCCACCTCCACAAAATGGACAATCCAAAGAAGAAAGCGAATCAAGAGGGTTGAAACGAAAGCACGAAGGTGGGGTGTCGCAAAAGTACCAGATTTCGCCCCTTCGTACTGCGCTCTGGGAGGAGGTGAATTGTAGGCGGCTGGTTGCGGGAGGGGTTGCGCCGGTTGCATCGAAGACAGCTGCGGTGAAGCTGTCGTGTGAGATCCGTAATGCCATCAAGGATATGGTCGAGAACGACGCACTGTCTTCAGTAGCGTATGTTCAGGTGGAGGAGCATTCGCGCCGTTGTTTTGTTGATATGAACACTCCCATGGCAGCAGCGAAGATGATTGGGAAGGAGGTAATAGTGCACGGTGAAGCATTGACGTTGGGCAGACCAAATTCGTATGACCCATTTTCTCCTCATATGCTTCGACCTCAAATTGAGCTGAAAACTGCAAAGGCGTGTCGCCATGTTCTCTTCTGTGGCGGGTTAAATGGCTGCATGCATTTGTGCGAAGCGCAGCTTGCGAGTGTGTTCTGCATCCCAGGCGAGGTTGTCGCAGTGGAACGCCCCAAAGACGGGAACGGCTACCAACGCTACTGTTTCCTCCAGTATCGTACCAAGGAGCAGGCGGAAATGGCGATAAGTCTCTTTCACGGCAACCCTTACGGACCAAAAGGGGAGTACACCCTCAGGATGCACTTCAGAAGCTGAGAGGGAGAGGTGAAAGGGGGTGGTGTGTTGATGCATATTCTTATAACTTCACGAGAAATCACCTTGCCAAAAAAAAAAAAAAATAGTAGGAGCGGGGTAGGTAAGTAAAAGTTGTTTTCGTTGATTTTGCACAATGCTCCTATTTGAGGGATGATTTGGCGACCGTACCTGGTAAATACTATTTCTCCTTTAAAGCAAGCTTTGGAATAAAACAAAAAATAGCACTGAATTTGGCGTCGTTTTGCTTTGTTTTTTGGACGACAACCAATATTTGGAGATAAGTATCCTAACCTTTTTGACATTGGGTGTAGAACCCACCTCTCTTTTGGTAGGTGATTTGTCGATGAAACAAAACAAGAGAAAAAAAAAAACCTCCCTCTGGTGCTCCGGGAGGGGGTCGATATTGACAGATCGCTGAGTAGTTTGTTGACCGATTTCCGAAAAAGCACCACCCTCTTTTATATTATGCGGCAGTTACACTAACCCCCAACGCGTTATATCAAAAAAGAATTTAAAAAAAAGTTATTTTTTTTGTTGCATTTTTTTTCCAATCCTCCCCTCCTTCCCGGGTTACACCGACGAAGCAACAAAAAATTTGTCCATAATCCGTCCGTAGTGTCTCCATTAGCAGGGTAAGACCAGCCTCTGTCTCGTGTTGTCTGAACACCTCCCCCCTCCTTCTTCGCAATACAAATTTGCTCTCCTAAACATCCCCCCCTTTTCCCCGCTTCAGATTTTCAATACACCCCCAAAAAAATCGCACAAAAATAACCGACCAGGACAGCAAGGGTGCGAGGGGTTGCCAATACCGTACCCTCTCCCACGTTCATATGTCATCCACCCCAGCCGGGGTTGTGCCCCCCACAGCAGTCTCGCCGAAGCGACGTGAACGGTGTATGTCTGGGAGGCTGGCGACGTCTGTTGTCTTGCTTTTTACTGTGTTGCTGCTTCTTGGGATGGTGATGCGTGAGGTGAACAACGATACGACACGGCAACCTGCGCAACAGACTCTCGTTGCGATAGCTGTCCCTGAGAACACTGTCGTCACCACCGGAGGTGTTGCGTCACCACAGTACAACTCCCTCGTCTCCCTCTCCTACCCGGAGATCGAAGCAGGCAGCACCGACTTCTCCAAACAAGCTAAGCTTCTCAACCTCTTTACCACCGTCTCCGCCTTCCTCAATGAAACCGGCGTGCAGCATTGGCTTGACTACGGCACCCTCCTCGGCGGGGTTCGCGAACAGCGTTTAATGCTTCACGACCGAGACGTCGATTTTTCTGTTCTCTACGCTGGCTGGGATCAGATTGTCGCAAACAAAGACAAGCTTGCAACCATAGGCTGCTCTTGGACGGACAACTCCCATAGACATCAAGGCAGAAGAAAGGGCGTAATAACTTGCCCATGGTTTCACAAGAAGAAGACAGAAGGTGTTGATATATACGGCTGGGAGACGAAGGATGGCGCTATTGTCCCGCCGACACGTGAAATGTGTAAATGGGGATTGAAGGATCCGACAAAGCCGTGTGGGGTGTGTCCTGTCAAGTTAGATCTGATCTTTCCTTTGAACTGTTCGTCGGTGCTGCATAATGTGCCGGTGTGTTATCCCGCGAGTCCGACGAAGCATCTGGTCAAAATGTATGGTACACTCGATAAAGACGCAAAGTGTAACAAACGCCGTTGCTGCAAACCAAAAAAGGGCAAAAAGGCGAAGGAAGAAGAGGAGGGCTTACACAAAAAGGAGTGAAAAGCTGAGTGATGAGAAGGGTTATTCTCATTGAAGGGGGGTACCCTCAGGGAGGGGGGTGACACTTTGTCAATGACACATGACAAAACACATTTGGCAAAAACAGTTATCGTTTAATGTGTTTGTACTACGGAGTGCTTCATATCATTTGGCAAAGTGTCGTTGTGTGGATGGTGTTCTGATGTATAAAGCTGGTTGCGAACAGTTCCATCAAAGCACAGCAGCCAGTTGCCTTGGAGGGAATGGGGGGGGGAGGGTGGTGTTGAACAGCGGTTTTGTGTATACACAAAACCGCTATATATAGGCAGTTCATGAAGAGCGGGGACATTGCCTGGTGTGTGTGTTTGATGACTAAATAGGGGGGGGGGGGGAAGTTCTTGCGCAGAATATGCCCCCCTTCCTAAGGTGGGTGTGTGTGGGGTGCTGTCGTGCGGTGTGTGGGGGGAGAGCAAAATGCAGCCCTTTTTTTTTTGGCCTCTAAGAGGTTTTCCTCTTGGCCAAGGTAGCCAGTGGGAGCGTATTGCAATAATACAGATATCAACACAGAATGTTTATTACACACTTTACGCACAACACAAAGGCGTTGGCTAAGCGTTGAGGACAGACCCTTTTTTTTTTGGTAACTCACCCAAGGGGGGGTGAGGGATGGGTTACCTATAGGTGATTTGTTAACACAATGCCAAATAGCACAAATGGCGGTTATGGTTGTGGGGGGGAGTGGTGTCTCGTGTGACTCCTCCAAGGGAGCACCTATATAGTTATACAGGTTTTTTCTTTAATTTTTTTTTTTAAAGGTTTCAACAAGAGTTTGTCAACCACGGTGTACGATCGACTCAATGAACCAAAAGAAATGGGGTTTTAGCAAAAAAAATAAATAAAAAAGATGTGGGGAAAATAATCACGCCGCCTTCCCCCTCTCTTTCTCTCTCTTCAACTCAAACAAAAAATATTTTTTTCTCTCTTTTACGCTACTTTTCATCACGCTTTTCCCATCCTTTTTTTCTTTTTTTCTTTTTTTCTTTTTTTCTTTTTTTCTTTTTGTAACGCGAGAGCTCCTTCATCTTCTCAATTTCCCCTCCTATATATTCGATACCTTGTTGAATGGTCTAGTTGCATCTACACAGTATTTGTACATATTTTCACTTTCCCCTCTCCTCTGTGGTGTCGGCCACGGGGTATTTTGTGACTGCATGTTGAGTGGTAAAAAAAAAATTGGTGCTAAAAAGTTGAGGTGCTAATAAAAAAAAATGTGCGTGGAGTTCACACGAGAAAAAAGCGAGGTGTCTGCACGTCATCAACTTTTCAAAATTAATAGCAAACCCTCTCAATCAGTTTGTACTAAAAAAAACTAAAAAAAGCAAAAACAAAAAACTTGGCTTTTCTTCGTGCATTAACCTGCAATGAAAAATATATGGGGCGATCACATGTCGTCCCAAATAATTGCCACTGTGAAAAACTGAGCGGAGGGGGGAGGTGGGGGAGGTGGGGGGGTGAAGCGTGGGTAAATATTTATAAAAAAGTTGACACATTGACAATTGGTATTCGTGAAAGAAAAAAAAAATGCCCATTTCTCGTATTAGAAGGTTGCTACAAAAAAATAAATAAATTCCGAGAGGGGTGATCACGGAGTACCAATACCAAAAATTGTCATTTTTCTTTCAAAAATATGATAGCCCCTTTTTTGGGAGCCATCTGGACTGTTATCAACTCCCTCCCGTCTCCTGAGCTGGTGGTCAAGGTTTTATTTATGTTCATGTTTTAGGTGTCTGCACCCCCAGGGGTATAGACACTTTCAACTTAACATTTTTGTTTCTGCTTTCATCCGGATGGTTGGCACCGTACAGTGGGTCAGTCGGAAGGTGTGCCTGCATCAACAACTACCTTTTTTGTTTTATATCCTATCAGAAACAAACAATCCACTTTTAAAAAAAAAGTTTGGGTACATTTAGTGCACCCTGTTGTGTACCTTCTGTTCAGTAGAATAGAAAGTATATGAAATAATTTATACATATCAGCGACACGTTCCTCTCTGTACAGGGCATTGTATTTTTTGATATTCTCTTATTTAAGTTTTTGCAACCTCTCCTTTGTCACATTCCACAACTTTTCAGCCTCATTTAAGTAATGGTTGGGTGGAATTGAGTGTGTTGCGACAAACCTTTTTCAAACGAAACAAAAAAAAGAAAAATATAACTCAATTGTCATGTGTGTGATGCGCATACCAAAAAAACACACACAAAACATGCGCATATCACAATTATGCGCATTATGCGCATTTTCCGCATTCTCTCACTATGAATTGAGCTCTGCCGTCTGTCGTTCCTAACCCCCCCCCTTTTTTTTGGGTAACATTACTGGGGCGGCGGGTAGTGATAGCTGTATTGTGATAAATTGCCCCATCACAATACATACTACACATCCCCAATACAGGTGTATTGTGTATTATGATGGGCAATCATACAGCCACCGCTAGGCGGGGGGCGTGGGGGGCGAATAAGCGAGGTCCGTCGAATAAAGCACGTACTTGAAAAATGAGATTTTAAAAAGGTTGTTTTTTGCACACACATATATTGGCACCACGGTGGAGAGCAATCGGCTCCTGCAAATCAAAAGAAAGTGGAACGAAAGAAATTTTTCTTTCGTTCATTTATGGGATTGGTGTAATACATGGTGTGGCCCAGCCCCCCCCCCAAAAAAAAAACCTCAGAAGACCTCCGTCTATTTCTTTTAAGTACAATAGCCTTCGGGCGACATTGAGTACAGATCCTGCACTAGCAGGTGATTGTCGACACAACAAAAACGCCCACTTTTGTGGGCTTCTTCTTCTGGCAGAATAGCTGGTTTCAGCCACACCCTATACAACCAAACCACCTTATTTCAACGCAAAACCTGATGTTTCTTGCATCACTGTGAACTAAGACCCCCACAGCTCTCCCTTCATCTTCGTTGTTTGTGGCGTTCTATCCAGCCTAGGCTAGCCTTCTTCAGAGGGTGGGCAATTGGTCGGACAAAAAAAAAAGTACACAAAACCAAAGGATCTCCCCTCTTCATGTTTTCAGAGAGAACCAACCATTTTTTTCCCCCCATTTTTTTTTTTTTTAAACTCCGTTCCTCCTGTTTCCTTCTCAAATTCAATAGCTGAACGCTTGGGGGTGGGCATGTGGTGTTTGGTAATGGGGAAATTCTTGCGCAGAATAAGGCCCCATAGGTGTGTATATGTGATTGCTATCAGGTGTGGGTTGTCCCTAGCCTGTGGAATGGCATCATGTGTGTGTTTGATAACTAATAGGGGGCAATTCTTGCGCAGAATATGACCCCAATGTGTGTGTATGTGTTTGATATCAAGTGTGGGTTATCCCGAACCTGCGGGATGTAACCCATTGTGTGTGTGTGTTTCCCTGGCCGCTTCAGGGGGGCACAGACAGCACACCTTTCCTCCAGGGTGGCAGATCCCTTTGCTGTGTGAGGCTCTGGCCTGACTTCTGGAGGGGGCTCCGTTCTTATTATTTTATTTTTTGTATTTTCATCCGGGGGCTGGCATCGTATGTGGGTCAGTCGGAGGTGCCTACATTAACTTCACTTTTTTTTTTTTGGTTCGATAACCCGCGGAGAACCAGGGCCCGTGCGTCCGCCGCTGTACAGGCATTTGCTCTTTCAACCTTTTCTCTTTTCAGTAGTGATCAAAGGTGACTAAGCACGAGGCTTAGTCACCGTTAATAACCAATGTTCAAAGCATTAAGTAATCTAATCAGACTAAGCACGAGGCTTGGCCTCACTCTCATACACTTCTGAACATCCCTTTTTACCCAACTTTGTTCCTAGGATAACGATAGTGATAGAAGATGTGTGGCCACATGGCACATTTCATCTGACAAGCTTTCTTTCATTTGAATCGATGGCACGAGCCTCACAGGCGCCAGTCACCCTCTCACGGTGTCTATTATTTTTTAAAAAAGGCGGTTGTGTTTTCCATGGTGTAAATTTCACCCAATTTTTTGTTTTCTTCTTTTTTCAAACTGCCCCTTTTTTTTTGTCGTTTTTGTCGCTGTCTGCCGCAGGGGATACCACCCTCTACGTCGACGGCCACACCTAGCTCATCCGGGTCTCCACCTGACCCCCTTGTTTGTTACCTGGTTGGAGGGAGAGGGACGGTGTACAAGACACTTCGTTGGGTACTTAGTCAAAACTTAATCGTGAAGGGGCCGTTTTTTGGTTGCTTTCTTTGCGCCTCAATAGTGCCTGTGTCTACATCGTTTCAGTCCATAGCCTTGGGACAACGTTGCGAACAGAGACCCTGCCCTCAGTAGGGGGGTGTTCACACAATAAAACGGAAAAGAAATCTCATACCCACCCCATATTTTATGAAATGCCAATGGTTTTTCAAAGGTGTCTCTAGCACAGCGAAGGGGCTTGTGGTTTGTTTCATTTGCACCAAACACATCCACAACACACCCTTTGGGGGCCATATTCTGCGCAAGAATTACCCCCTTATTAGTTACCAAACACACACACACACACACAAGAGTGGGCTATACTCCGTTCAGGCTTTACCCACTCTAAGTCTGTTACCAAACACACACACACAGCGCTTACTCAGATAACTCCCCCACCCCCACACCTAACCGACTAATATTTTATCTATTAAAAAAAAAACAGTGGAGATTGCACAAAACTGTGGCTACACAACCGAGGCAACTACACTACTCCAACAATTTATCAAAAAATATTATAAAAAAACCCCACCCCCACACCTAATCGACTACCCCACAGAATTATCGCGCATACACAACACATCGTACACATCCTCCTTACCCCCCCAAAGAAAGAAAGCGGCGTGATGGACACAACCGACGTGCTGTCTGCCGGACCCTCTCTTGAGGTAGCTGATGGCGTGTCTTGTACACAAGAGCGTGTGCAGCGTGCACAGTCGCCTACCCCAGCACACATCCACATTGACGTGCCGAGCAGCGACACACCCAAGGCCCCCCGCAAGCGCAACAGGAAGCGCACCCGCCCCCCACAGCACGAACGCCGTGCTGCAGCAGGGCTGTCGCCGAAGAAGCGTGTGCGCAGGCGGCCCGGTGTACGGGGAGTAGGCCTCTATACACCAGAGTCGCTTGCGCAGGCGAAGGCCCTCATGTCGGGTATGTACCTTGTACGATACCCAAAACCCCTCATATTGAAAATAAGCGGCAAAAAAAAGGGGTCACACATTGCACCGGAACCCAAAAATTCCCCGTACTTCTATTTATACACACCCCCCGGATTCGGAAACTAAAATGCCTTTTCGGCAAAAAAAAAAGCACCCCCCCCCCCCAGTTTTAGCACCTGATGGGGGCTGGCTTTTCCACATTGTAGCCTTCCCCACGCAACGCTGGGAAAGGACCCCAACCTAAGCCTGTTCAGCTCAGGAAGTCATGATCCTGAGTTCTGATGTGATCCCCGTTTCGTTGACTGACGAAGTGGAAGCGGGAGGAAGACGTATCAGCGGTTTCCAGGAAATGTGAACAGGGGAGGACGGGTCACGTGGATTGCCCGTTCGCGGGGGGGCACACGTTGTCAAAGTGTTCAAAAAAGCCAAAGCAACACAGAGAACCAACCAATTTTTTCGTTGTTTTATACATATCTTATATAAATTTTACCACATCGTATCATGCTTTTCATCGTTCTATCCTCATCTTCTTATCACAGAATCTACGTATTATGCCGAGCTCGCTGGACAGATGCGTCTCGCTTCAGAACGTGCCATTCTCAAGGGATACGGTAAGCACGCTGGCCCCAACCCCACTGCCAAGAAGACCACCACTTCCTCCTCCTCCTCCTCCTCCACCTCCACCCCCGCTGCCCCCCCTGCACAACACATCCACACAAAGCCGTTGTCGGAAGCAGCCTTGCTCCGCGGTATCGTTCCCTCTGCCACCATGACGGTGATTGGCAGCAACACCGAAGCGCCACCCCAAAAGGGAAAGCGGACCAAAAGCAAAAGGAGCTGTCACCAATGCGGGCTTGCAGGGCATAGTCAGACAGAGTGTTGGATGAGTCTGATTGAGGAGCGGGTGTGTTTTCATTGTGGAAGGGGGAATCATAATTTTAGGAAGTGTATTAAGGCTGCGAAGCGGAAACATACGAAGAAAATTGACAAAAAGGTTGTTTCCTCTCCATCTACGGACAGCCCAAAAACAGAGTCAATCAACGTTACTGCGCATTCGCATATTGAATTGGAGGCGGAGCTCTTCCGCAACTCCGCGACGCAACTCAGCCTTGCACAGACCCTTCCCGCCCCTCTCCCAAGCCCTCTCGAAGACGATCTCGAAACCGATATCTTCTCTGAACTCCGCATGAACGCTCATTCCACAACCGACCTCTCCCGCAGTGTTTCTCCCAAAGCCTCCTCTCGGGAATCAATCTATGGGGCAACCATTGAAGCAAACGCACCCCGAAAGACCTGTGGGTCTACCCCAGGCGAGTCGGAGTTTGATGTGTCTCTTGAAGAAGATACGACGGAAGCGCCATTTGCGAAACACATCATTTCACCTCTCATCGATGACAACGCGCATTGTGATCAAAATGAAGTTGAGGAGCTGGAGGAAGTGGCGCATTCGTTCTTGGAGGAGGAGGAGGAGGAGGAGGAGACCAGAGTATCCCTTCAAGAAAAGGAGTCGATAGAGTGTGCCGAAGAGTCTTCAGAATGTTTTAAGGAACATAGAGAGGATGAATCTGTTGAAATGCACACTATAAACCATGAGAACCGCACGATGTCCCCCCTTCTCAACTTCGAAGAACATGATGAGGATCAAAACGGTGAACATTGTGATATCCGTGAGGTCGCAGAATTGGAAGCTGTTGCGCATTCATTCCTAAATGGGGAGGAGGAGGAGGAGGAGGAGGAGGAGGAGGAGGAAGAAGAAGACGAAGAAGACGACAGCACCTCACCCCATGCCTTTGAAATGAGAAGGGCCGAGTCTAGTTCTGCATTATCGGAGTTAGAGATTGACGAAACTACTCCATTGTTGCCTGGGAGACGAGGGGAGGAGGAGGAAGAAGAAGAAGAAGAAGAGGAGGAGGAGGAAGAGGAGGAAGAAGAGGAGGACTGTGAAGGGTATGAGCTGGTGAATATGGGATGCAGTGCTGGGGAAGGTGAGAGTGATGCTGGTACAGAAGGTGGAGGGGGTGGTGGTGGTGGTGATGATAGCGACTCTGACGACAGTTTCGAAAATGTGTCTTCAGTCGGGTCGGATTTGCCGGTTTGAAGAGAGCCAAAAATAATTTTTCAAAAAAAAAAAAAAAGTTGGTTTACACGAAAAAGAAAAAAAGGAAAAAGATTTCTCAAAGTTTATCAGCAGTTATGTAAAAAAGTGTTTTTAGCGTTTTGGATAGAGCTCATCCTGTGGTGTGTCTCACGCTAATCAACGAAGAGAGATAAATATGAGGTTTTTTTTTTATATATAGTTTTTCTGACCTGAGGTGACCAAATACGAGAGTCTGAGGTTCAGCGTATAAGCTTTTCTTTTCTTTTCTGTGTCTGTTTATGCTATAAAGAAACCATTTAACCCCTTGTTGTGAAACCCCCAGGTGGGATTTGCCGTCTCAGTTCAATTTATGAAATCCGAAATTCTGGAAATAACCCTGATCTATTCAAAAAAAAAAAAAAAATTGACAGTGGAGCTTGCACAGGTGGCAGCTACACTATTCCAACAATTTTTCAAAAAAAAAATATAGTGGATACTTGATCTTGAAGCGGCTTTAGTTTTTCTTGTGTCATATCCTTTTGTCCACCCGATTTTGCCTGCAATTTTGGTGGTGTTTGGGGGGGTTTTGGGTGGTTTAAATACCACCAAACTAAACCCACTGAACCCCACTAAACTCCACCAAATTTCAGGCAAATCAGATTATTTGTATAAAAAACAAAGCCACATTCTCTTTAAAAATCTGTTCGTAAGTTGTTTCTTGCCCTTTTTTGATTGACAACCCTGATATTCTTTACTAGCGTTTACTAGGGTTTATTAATCTTTTGTCACCCTTCCAAATCCCCTGTTTTCCCTTGTCGCTTATTGCCCGTAAAAAAGGGATTCCAAGTCTTGCCCTGTTAATCTTTGAAAGAAGTAATCTTGAATGTTATTACATAAAGAGTCTTCTCAACTGTCAAAACTAAAATTCCAAAAAAAGGAAAAGAAAAAGAAAAAAAGTGGTACTGTGTAGTCAGTGTCACGCCTACCTCGGTAGGTTACAGTGGGAAAAAAAGGAAAAAGAAGAAAAAAAGTGGATATTTGCACAACTGTGGCAACACAACCGAGGCAACTACCACTACTCCAACAATTTATCCGAAAAAAAGAAAAAAAAAAAAGGAAAAAAGGTACGTTTTTTGTAACCCGAGCAAAAAAAAAAAAAAGAAAAACTACCGCAACAAAATAACAAATTTCTCAAAAAAAAAAAAAACAAAAACAAAAAAAAAACTGCTGATCGCAGTGATCTTGCCTTGTTCCATTTGATTCTCACAGTGCTCAACGTCCACCCACGGTACGATGTGCACTTTTTTTCAAACTTCTCATTTATTGTGTTTGGGGGTAAAAAAAAATAAAATCTTGTTTTTTTCTTTTCTTCTAACAAAGGGTATTTTGTAGATACTTTTTCAAAAAAGGAAAACTCTTTTTTTTTTTACTCGGGTCCTCTCAAGCACCATGGATGTACAACGCTCCTTATGGAATGGATGGAGAAAGCAGTGCCTGCGTCTGCCGATGAACGGTGAGGCGTTTGCACTTTCAACTTCTCGTTGTTTAGACCCGACTCCCATGTGCAATACAAGCCAGAAGGACGCGTCATTTTTTTGTGATTTGATCGAAAACCAATGTTTTGTTGTCTTATTTTTTTGTTTTTGGACTTTTCGATTACCAAAAAGAACGTGTTCTTCCCCCCTGTCCTCCTCCTTTGCCTTTTTGATTTTGCCGTGCCCCCCCCTCTGTTTTTTCCCAGTGCACTGCGCCCGCCGCTGAACGGTGAGGCGTTTGCACTTTCAACTTCTCCTTTTTTTTCTTTTCTCCCCCTTTTTTGAGAACCTTCTATCTCAGCCTTCCCTCCCACCCCACCCACACCCCCCCTTTTTTTTCTAGAGCAAATGTCCGTAGAGGCAGGTGTACCGTTACAGGCACATTTTTTTTTTTTTTTAGGTGACTAAGAGAGTAACCAGGCCTAATGCTAACCGTTGGTTCGTCGGTTCACGTTTATTTATTATTTTTTTTATTTATCCGTTGGTTCGTCGGTTCACCCTTAAAAATGGGGGTTTTTTGGGATGGGGGGTTCTCTGCCTGTGGTATGCCGTGGGTACCTTGGTCCTGGAGATGTGGGCACCTGCGCCCGCATCTTCAGGAGGAAGGGAGATTAAAAGAAGGACACAGCAGTGCATACTGCGGCCCCACCACTGGGTTCGAGGAGGAGGAGGGTCTGTCAGTCGACGAGACATCGAGTGTTGGAGAAGTTCTGATCTCTGAAGATACAGAGAGCAGTGTTGCATCTGTTGATGTTAAAGAGGAAAGCGAAGATGGCGATTGCGATGGCGGTGACGATGGAGACTTGTTTCAGGGACTCAATGATGCACCCCCCCTTGCCGGCAAAAATTAAAAAAGTAGCGTACCGTGCGCCTGCGGCGCAGCTCAAAAACTGGCAGCCCACAGACCTCTACCATAGTTTGGCTGTAAAAATGTTCGGTTTTAGGTCACAAATTTTGAAATGTTGCGTACCGTGGCTTCGCCAGAAAGTTTTGATATCAACCGCCGTTTCTTCTTGTCCTGAGGGAAGGTTTCGTTCACTAGAGAGAACCTAATGCGAGGGCTTGACGTGGAAAAACGTGAGAAAAGGGTTGGTTTGGTTCTTGATGTACGTTACCATCCCACGTCATCACGTATTTACGCGAAATGAACGGACCTTTTCGCGCGGAGCGCGAAAAAAAAATTTTTGACCCCTTTTTGGACATATCTTCACGATTTTGGGGAAAATTTTTTTTCATGAAGATAAGCGAAAACCCTGGACCCCTTCCCGGAGGAGGGGAGGAATTTTTTTTTTTCGTTTTTTTTTTTTTCCCGTCGGTTCACTTTTTTCCCCCCTCCCCCAAAGTTAGCATTAGGCCTGAGAGTAACGTGAGGCTTAGGGTCATCTTATAAACTTTTCCCTCCCTTTTTTTTGTGAACAGTGTACCAAGGTACACTGTTCACGAGAGAGGGCTTTTGTATTTCAACTCTACTTTTTTTCTCTCTCGAGGTGAGCACGAAGGGCTTGGGTTCATCTTAAAAGCTTGGTTATGGTTGTGTAGACATCCCGGGGATGCGATCCACTGTACTTTTGTGTGAAGAGTCGTATAGGTGACGCCTGTACGAAGATAACTTCCAAAAATGGTAATCGAAAACAGTGAACGACGGTCTTGTGTGGACAGCTATGCTAATAATAACCCAACAGTTTTTATTTCCTTCAAAAAATAAAAAAAGCGGTTTCCACGAAACGTGAACAGGAGGGCGGGTCACGTGGATTGCCCGTTCGCGGGGTACACGTTGTCAAAGTTTTCAAAAAAAGTGCCGACGATGGCTGAAAATAAGGCACCGAGGTGTTTGCACTCTCAACTTCACCCCCTTTTTAAAAAAAGATGTGTGCACGAGGGAGGCAGGTTCATCTTTCAAGTTTTTTTTTTCTTCTTCTTTTTTTCTTTTCGTTCTCATCATTTCTTTCTTTGCATATTGGCATTAACTACAGATCATTATGTACCTTTTTTTGCACCTGCCCTAAACCCGCCACCCCACTAAACCCCTCACCCACTACAGCTCTCACATTAGTGTCCAGTCTTGCCTTTTAAGCTTCGGTATCTAGAAGGTAAAGGGGGGGGGAGTGGGGGGATACGTGTGTGTTTGAAATCAATTATGGGTATTTTCCTGTGCGAAATACAGCCCATTAAGATGCCCTTACAGGCAGCACGGTGTGAGGGAGAGTCACACCTTGGTGTGGGGGGTTTTTGGTTAATATTCTCATTATTTTTTTTGTTTTGTTTAATCAGTTTCTGGTAATTCCTAAGTACGGAATGTGGTCTAAGGGTTGTTAATTGTGTGTGTGTGTGTGTGTGTGTCCCTTCTCAGGGACTGTAGGGTGAACGCCAAGAAAATGTGGGAAAATGGCTTTTTTTTTTTTTTTTTTTTCTGTACCCACTTCATTCCCATTCGTTCAGGAGAGAGAGAGAGCAAAATGGGGAGAACGATGATGGCAGCAGTTTGTGTGCAATATATTAGCGTTCCGTGCTGTCATCACGTTCTCTCCCCATCCCCCCCCCCCCTTTTTTTTTCTTTACTTTTTCTTCTCTCTCTTCTTCCCCTACCTCGTGTGCTATTCGGCTCTAATGATAATGCTTTTGGATGTCTGGCCTGTATTAGTTCTTCCCTTTCCCGTACCGTACCAAAGAAACCAAGAAATGCAAACTGTATTTTTTCGTCATTTAAAAATGTGTGTAAACCCCCGTGTCTTCCCGACTGTTTTGCCCTTTAAGGAGCTCACGCAAGCGTGATAACTCCAGGCTAGGATGAACCCATATAGTCAGGGCCCATACCCTTCGGTGACTCACAGCGGATTATTCAGGGGGGACTACTAGTGTAAAAAAAAAAAAAATACAGCAAAAAAGATTGATGAATTCCCAATGTTCAAAACATTAAGTATTCTAATCAGACTACCAGTGTAACTCTAGTCGTAACGTAGTGTTATCTGGTGGAATGCTGGTTAGAAAACACTAGTCATTTGGAGTAGTAGACACTAGTAGTGGGCCTGACTTGTTCGCTGTGCTTGTATTGTGTGTTGAGAGGCAGTGCTTGATATGGTTCTGATGGTAAAAAAAAAATACTTCAGGATGTGGCCCACAAATGAAATGGGTCATGTGTGCTTTGCACAGCAGGTTGTTGGGGTGCGTCCGAAGAGCGGAACGTTAGAACGTTATCCAGTACGGCTGTGTGTGCTTGGGAAGGTGCGCTGTTGTATGCAACATCTTGATCGTTTGATGGTGTACACCATTGCCTTTCTCGACCCACTGAACAACCCCCCTCCGTGTGTTTGACAGCAACCGTTTTAACACTTTATATAACCGACTTTCGTAGAATTTCAAAGAAAAAAGAAAAAAAAAAATGACAGTGGAGATTGCACAACTGTGGCAACACAACCGAGGCAACTACACTACTACAACAATTTATCAAAAAAACAAAAACAAAACAAAACAAAACAAAAAAAAGAGGGGCAGCAGTATTGGAGTGTACCATTGGTAAGCAATGTTATTTCAATGATGATACAAGGTGAGTGACGACACCTCCCCTTTTGCCAGTTGTGTGTGCACGTTTAGGAAGGCAACTTCCTATTAAGCCCTGCCGACTCCATTTTTCTTGGAGTTTCCAGGACCGTGCATGACCCGTTCCCTAAAAAGGAATGGTACATTTTCAAAAAAGAACCCGTCCTTGGACAGGTGATTGTCGATACTACACGGTGGCAAGTTTGAGCGGGAGAGCGTCAAAAATTTGACGTTTTTTTTTGGGAGAGCGTACGCTCTCCCGCGGGCTAGCGTCCGGGAGAGCGTCTGGTAGCCACCCGGGTGTGGAGACGCTCTCCCAGACGCTCTCCCGCGGAAGAGCAATTCTCAACCAGTATTTTCGTCCACTTTTGACGCTCTCCCACATCAAATTGGCCACCGTGTACAAAAAAGAAAAAGAAGGAAATAAAGATGTGTGGCGCGCCATAGCCCATCTGTCTATTCAAATTTTCTTTTTTTTCCCCCCCTGTTTTCTTTCGGTGAAAAAAAAAAGACTTAGGTTTCAGCTTACTCACGCTTTCCTCTTTTTCTCGCCTTTTCTTTTTTCTTTTGGTTCCGTTCGAGCCCCACCCCACACCTCCACACACACCCCCCTACCATTGACTATGGCCTCACTGGGTTTGAATAAAACCTTGTGTTTGTCTCTGTCCTTCCGTCTCACCCCTCATATCGAATTATTCTGGCCCAGAGACATTTTTTTTTTCTCGCGTTTTTTGACGTATTACTAAAATGTTCGTGTCTTTCTTTATCTATTGTTTATGATTTTATTACAGTCATACATCAAACACCCGGTGGAGGGGGGGTTAAAAAACAATGTGTATGGTACTCCTGATAACCCCATTTTGCGTACTTGTTGCGCACTTTGTGCACGAAAAAAAAAAATACAGGAATATCCTATATTGCGTACTTGTTGCGTACTTGGTATTTTTTATTTCAGGAGCACCAGTGTATGCGTTTAAAATGAATGATGGGTTAGGGTTCCTTGCATCTTGCGTAGAATTATACCCATTTGGTCTGTGCATGAGAGCCGATTCGTTCTTCACAAACATGATTTTTCTCCTCTTTTTAAAAAACCCCTTTGTGACCCAACCACTGTAGCGGTTTTTAACTATTTTTCATTAAGGTGACTAAGCACCAGAGGCTTAGGATCATCTTATAAACTTTTCTTTTTCTCAGACGACAGGTAGACAGGATCTACTCAATATTTTTGACCAACTCTTAGCATGGTGGAAAGATTTTATGGCCCATCTTTCCACAGAAGCAATAATTGAAGGTTTTTTTTTTTCAAATGGGTGTCAGATGGTGGCAATTTTCCAATCAGAAAAAGTGGGTATGTCCCAATTACCCACTTTTCTCGAGAGCGGTCCTCTGTGAAGACCCCTTTTCAGAACGACGTCAGGCTATCCAGTATCCAATAAATTTTCAAAATGTGTCAAAACTAAAACATTCTTGCTTCTTTGGGTTCAGATGATTAAAAATCTTTCAATTCTACCCCAGTGCGTAGGGGGGGTGCCTGTGACCAGGTCCCCCCACCCATACTTTGGGTTTTTTGTGTTTACACGGCGGGGCTGTGTAACACCTGTTACACAGCTGAGGGTGTGTAACTTTCAATGATATGCGTTATGTTGTGAGAGTGTCACCGTGGCACTCTCACAAACCTGTGTGACACTGTCACAAAATGTGTGACAAGTGTCACACATTACACAGCCCCGCCGTGTATGGGTTCCTATTTTTTTTATTTCCTACCTTCTTCTACAGGGCGATTTCGGGTGTTTAAGTCAACTACCCCCCTGGTACCCGAAAGGTTAAACGGGGGTAATAAAATAATGGAAACTGTGATTTTTTTTAGAACACAAAAGGAAAAAAGACAGCCCCTCAGTCCAGCATTAGATACCGTTTGGACGAGGGATTTTTTTTTTTTTTTTTTTTTTTTGTTTGTTTGTTTCAGTCCTTTTATCACAGTGGAGATTGCACAGCTGTGGCAACACAACCGAGGCAACTACACTACTCAAAAAAAAAAAAAAAGCAAATTTATGTACAGCGGTTACAGAAGGTTCTGCCCAAAGAAACTGACCTGCCTAAAATATATTCCACCATCGATTTGAAGCCTTTTCTTTAGGACTTACTATTTTTTTCACCACTGTACTTACTACTTTAGCAACACCAGCAAATAAATAAAAGGGGGGGCTAACTAACTAGATTACATGCATTGTGTGTGTGTGTGTGTGTTTTTTGTTTTTGTTTTGTGCGCGATAACGAATGTGATCAAGGTGACTAATCACGAGAGTTTATTTATTTCTTTTGTGGACAACTCGACACGCATTTTTATCCAGGCTTATTCCTAAAGCTGGAAGTTTTTTTTTTCTCTCTCTCAAATCAAAAAAAAGGTAGACAGATTTGGGAATGAATGAGTCATCTTTTCATTTTTTTTTGTCCTTTTTTCCCCCCCTTCTTGTTGCGCAACTCTGCCCCACTTCAGTGCTTATTGTTCATAAACGGCTACAATGCTATGTTTTGCTTCAGGTACAACGGAGGCGACGTGCTTTTTGCGCTTTCCAATCTTATTATCTTCTAAGGGTCTTGTCTCTTCGGACTCCCGCTTCCTCTACGAGTGGAGGAGTGGATACCTTGTACCTTTTTTTTTTAAAAAAAGGTGCCTATCGGAGAGGACCTATTTCTCATTTAAAGCTAGGCTTTGCAGTTACAAAAGTTACTTGTGTGGGGAGATCCGGGTGCCCCAACAACACTATTCACAAAAAAAAAAAATTCTGTACTTCATTGGTCCCCACCAGTGGAGTCCCCCATACAGGAGGAAGGGAGGGGGTTCGCCCTCTCCCACCATACTACACGCGAATATGACTCTCCTTTTAAGGAGATATGATATGGCGATTGCTCAGGCGCGGGCTATGACGGCTGAAGCGATGACTGAGGATGAGTGGTGTGATGCGGCCGACCTGGTGTCAGCTGCATGCACTCTATCGGGGCTGATCTCGCAGCTCACGATAGAGGTGGCAGAAGAGGAAACGGCGGTGCAACCGCCACATGACGTGACACCGCGGGCCGTAGCGCTTGCGATGTTGGTGCGAGCAGCAGCAGCGACTTGCACCGAAGACGAGACACCCGGCGCCTGCTTCCCCGCAGGAGCCACAACAACAGCGACCCCCACCATGACGTGCACCACCGGTGGGAAGGTCAAGACGCCTCACAAGGCGCTGAAGAACAAGCCCCCGCCGCCGCCCCCACCCGACCGTGGGTTGACTGCAGCCAGGAAGCCAGTGCCGCCGCCGCCGCCCAATCGAGACTGGACGACGACGACCGCCATGAGCATTGCATGGAGTAACTCCGGCATCACTTAGACGCGTGTAGTATAGTGGAGTTCATCTTCGGGTGTCTACACTAAAACAACCAAGTTTTCAAAAAATAGTGGAGCACACTCTAGGCATAGTGTGCACACGAGTCGTATTATCGGATACGATAATAATTATCGTATATTATCGTATGAAATTATCGTATATTATCGCATACGATAATATACGATAATTTTTTTACACGGGGTTTCCACACATAATCGTGTATACGATAATATACGAGTCGTATGCGATAATCTTTGGCTCAGATCCCGAATACGATAATTACGATAATACGACTCGTGTGCACACTATGTCTAGGGTGGCTACACTAATACAAACCAAGTTTTCAAAAAAAATCGAAATGTGTCTCTTTGTTGTTGTTCGTTATTGTTGCGTTGAAGCATCTGCACACAGTTACAAAAAAAAAGTGGAGATGATTTGCACAAACTGTGGCAACACAACCCCCCGAGGCAACACTACACGACTCCAACAATTTTGTCAACAAAAATTTTTTTTTCTCTCTCTCACTTCGTTTTTTGTAACGAGATGCATGAGAGAGGCAAATCTATCTTTCAAAATATTCCCCCTTTTTTTTCCTTCTCATTTTACTATCAATTCCACCCTTAGTAGGGAACAGCATGGTTAAGGTTTACATCCCCTCTGTGTAGTGGTCCTGGTCACGCACCAAGGTACACCGTCACGAGAGGGCTTTTTGTATTGCAATTCGATGCTTTTAAAAAGTGTCTAACTTCGTGGCCAAAAAAAAGGCATTAAAACAAAAGTGTATTCTCCACGTACAGCATGACCCCCTAGTGTCGTTTTTTTCTTATGACAATACGTTTTACAAAACATCAAAAAAAAAAAGCAAGGGTACATTTTTCGCACCCTCTTTGCCTTCTTTTCGTTTAGAAAAGACTTTGAGGACAGTGAATGACTGTCTTTTTGGCAGTTACACTCAATCCAACATACTATCGAAACAGAAAAAGAAAAAGAAAAAAGCCAACCGGGGCACAGTCCTCGGGGTTACTCTGGATAGAAAAAGAAGAGCAGCCACACTACTTACGGCAGCGCTAAAGTGACGAGAGTGAATACCAAGTAAAAAAAAATTGACGCCTGCGTGGATACACACGAAAAAAAAAAAAAAATGAAGAGCGAGGTGGCTACACATTGTCAATTTATCAAAAAAAAAAAAAAAAAACAAAACAAAATAAAAACGTCAGACCAGAGG
Organism: Rhynchopus sp. YZ270_cl-10; assembly: GCA_964035575.1. Taxonomy (NCBI): domain Eukaryota; phylum Euglenozoa; class Diplonemea; order Diplonemida; family Diplonemidae; genus Rhynchopus; species Rhynchopus sp. YZ270_cl-10. The sequence goes on from OZ037933.1 coordinate 748,135, forward strand.
CCTCATCTCGTTCCCAATCTCATCTCTCTGCCTCTCTTACGGGAAAAGGTGTGCTGTCTGCAACCTGCACGATGACCATGTGCCCCCAGATAACATACTAACTTCGGTGCCGTTATTAGCGTGCTAACGTAAGGAAAATAGTATGGTTACCTGGGTCACATGGTCACTGCGTGGCCTTTTTCAAGAAAGTGTCATTTTGGCTTTGTGGTCGTGACCTACCTCTTTTGGTGGGGATTTTTTTTTTTTTGTCGGTACAACAAAAAAATAAAAACAACAAAAAGTGGATATTTGTACTAATGTGGCAACGCATACAGGCAACTATATCGCAATATTTTTTTTCTTCTTCTTCTTTTGAATCTATTCAAAAAAAAAAAAAAAAATCAGCAGGATTGATAAGCAACAAAGGTGATAGGTTCATCTTATAAAACTTTTTTTTTTTTTTTTTAAATTATGTGCATGACAACGAATATTTTTGTTGATCCCTCACCATATACTATCAATTTATTGATTGCACATGATGAAAATACTAATCATGTACATGGCAAGATGGTAAGGTGTACAAGCTTCATTCATCTTTCACTTTTTTTCTCTTTCATTTTCCCCCCTCGATAACCGCATAGGACCGATACCGATATCAATGAAGTCGTTTGTGCTTCAACTGTGTCCTTTTCCCTCTTTTTTAAAGCAACATACGGTGACGTAAGCACGAGAGAAAGCCTTACCTAAAACAAATTGCCACCTATGGCACTGTTATTGCCACCCACCGAGTAGCAATAGCACACAAAAAAAGCAAATGACTGATGAATAAACCAAAGAATAATCTAATCCGACTAATCACGAGAGGCTTAGGTTCATCATTGTACCCCCTTTTTTTTTCTTTTTCTTCCAGTTCTCAATTGTTTCCCCTCTCCCCCCATACATGACATAATGATTCGATTTGGCAAATAAAAGGAACTACATTGACTGTGCATAAAACCCCTTTCCTCAAAAAAGCAGTGTCAGGTCTTTCACTCAAACAGAATATTTCTCTCTTTCGGAACACTCACGCCCCATACGTTGCATGAGTACGACCGAGCTGCGTTTTAAAACGTTTTCAACTACTCATTTTGTTTGAAATGAAAAGATTTGATTGGTACAATTGTCACGAGAGGGTTTTTTGTATTTCAAGTCAAACTTTGTTTTTTTGGGTGCGTTTCGAAGAGGAAAAAAAAATTGCGTGGAGTTCACACGAGAAAAAAGCGAGGTGTCTACACGTCATCAATTTTTGAAATTTTCAATTTTTCAAGAAAAAAAAAAAAAAAAAAAACAGTTGCTTATCTTTCCTGGTAGGGATGGTTGTGGGGAATGTTGTTTTGTGTGGCTTACAAGGGTGCATAGTGCCCGTAAGTCTTGTTTTATCTTAAAAAGATGAAATGTGACGTCAGAGGGACACATTCCATCTTTGCAAGTTTCTTTTCAATTTGATTTGTGTCTTTTTTTTCTCATTGGTTTTTTGATTGTGCCGGGTAGGTACAAACAAAATTGTTGTTGTTGTTGTTCTTGTTTTTTTTTTTCAAAGGGATTCTCAAAAGAAAAAAAAAATGCAAAAAGCTTGGAAAAAGAAAAGAAAAAATTCCCCCACTTTGCTCAAATCTGCTAATCTAACTCAACACAAAAAAAAAAAAAACACATCTTACAGAATCAAAACAAAGAGGAATCTTTTAGCAAGAGCCGCACAACAATGCAGCTTGCGAAGCTGGCAGTTCTGCTGGGCGCTGTGCTAGTCGCAGAGGCACACATCGGAGGAGGCGGACACAGCCATGGCCACGAACAGCGCCGTAGGGGCCGTGGACGTGGACGTGGTGGCCGCCGCCACCGCCGCCACCAGAAGCCCGACTACGAGAACAGTGCGTTTGCACAGGACTTCGGATGTGTGTTTGCCTGCGCAAAGGCGCTTGGTGAGGGCCAGGTGGAGTGCATGAAGTGCATCGACAAGTACGCAGGGGAGATTGTGCAGGTGCCCGTCTCCTACGCAAAGGACATGCTTGCCTTCAAGCTGAACCCGTCGCAGGACTACACCCAGGGCTGGTGTGGGAAGAAGGCGCTGCACCCTGAGGAGGGTGTTGACGTGAGTGTGTACCCCAGCGGGTGGATGCCGGTGGTTGACGCTGCAGGCAACGTGACCTCGTACACCGGATGTGAGACGACAACAGACTTCCCCGGAATCGACACGATCTCGCACCAGAGCCACGCGTTTGTGAAGGAGGCGCTGAAGGACATCCCGCGCAAGCAGAACGACGGGGAGGTGTGGCGTGGAAACGAGCTTGGCTTCATTGTGTCGAGCGCGATCTTCTGGGACAAGGTGAGCCCGCGTGCCCTCCTCCTCGGGTCGAACGTGAACCAGCACAAGGTGGTGCGTCCGATCCTTGACGAGGTGTTCGGAACGTGCGACGCTGCCTGTGAGGCTGCGATGTCTGCGTCTGCAGCAGAGTTCCTCTCTGGCAGGGAGCTGCTGGACGTGCAGACGGACATCAAGCGTTGGGTGTTTGAGGAGCTCTTCAAGCTTGCCTACCCTGGTGAGGTGAACCCTATCCCGTCGGCCGACTTTGTTGCCCTGCAGTCTGGGTTCCTTGGTCTGCAGCCGTTTGTGCAGCTGGTGCCACCCTTCGTGGGGGAGCTGATGGCGGAGAGCGTGAAGGAGAAGCTGTCTGCGGTGCACGACGTTCTCCGCATGTTCACTGAGAAGCACTACGGGGCACGTGTTGCGGACGGCGACTGCGCACCCACAGAGGGTGGCTGCCTGGACCAGCTGACGGCGGCCTTCCTCGACACCTTCATGTCTGCGGGTGGTCTGTCTGTGCCGAGCGGTATCTCGACAGCACTGTGGGTGATGTACGGGGACGTTGCGTCGCACGGGGACATGTTCCCGACGAACTACACCATTGACAACAACGACGTGCTGCCGCTGTACTACGAGTCGATGCGTTTCTTCGCGCCTGTTGTGGGTTTCCCGTGGTGGGACCCTGCCCCGGAGCGTGCGACGGACGACTTCGGAAGCCAGTTTGACGGTGGCCACCGCACGGTGCTGAACCTTGCCTTTGCGAACCGTGACCCGAATGTGTGGGGAGGAGACGCACACAAGTTCCGTGTGCGTCCGGCAGCGGAGTACTACGAGCACTTCATCGGGTTTGCGGAGACGGCTGTGGATGAGACTGTGGCCAACGGGACGATGAACAGGGCGTGCCCAGGTAAGACGACGGCGATTGCGCTGGGACAGGCCTTCCTGCAGAACTTCAACCAGAGCGAGTGGGCAAACACGGGGGACTCGAAGAGTGAGTTCACCCTCGTTGTCCCGTTCATCGACAACTTCATTCTGGCTAAGGGGGACGCTGGTGCGAACCTGACAGACGCACCTGGCCCGCTGGGGTCGCTGCCGTCCCTGCCGTCGCTGTCGGACCTGCCGTTCGGCTTTGGCGACTACTTCCAGGAGCTCATTGCTGGCCTTGGCGACCCGTCGTTCCCGCAGAACATTGTCGATGAGTTCCGCTTCGACCTGTACGCACGTGGGCTGGCGAAGCAGAACGCAGACGGCCTTGTGGGTGCACCGGTGCTGACCTCGCAGTACGTCGTGCCGCCGACCGTGCACGGGGAGGTGCCGTCGACGACTGTGGGTGTGGCGGACCACATCACTGTCCCGAAGGAGGACGAGTCGTGGCCGCAGACGTCTGAGGAGGCTGCACAGCAGGCACAGATCTACGGCGCAGTGCTGCCGTTCCCGTACACGGCGGACATGTGCGGTGTGTGGAACGAGGACGAGAACCCGGAGGCGATCCTGCGGGAGATGATGTTCGGGGGGCTGAACCCGGACCGTGTGCTGGTGCCGTGGGGTGAGGAGAAGTACACGGACGCAGGGTTCTCGAGCCTGATGTTCGAGGGTGTGGGCCAGGGCCGTGTGGAGCGTGTGAGGGACGGGGACCGCCGTGCGAGGGGGGCGAAGTACGCGTCGTACCTGAACTTTGCGGCGGACCTGGAGGTGAAGCCCGGCTTCGCGAAGTACGGGGCAGACGCGTACTTCAACGAGGACAGGCAGGTGACACACATTGTGCGTGGGGGCCGCACCTACTACCCCTCGGAGCCTGGCTGGGCGTCCTTCACCGCCTCGGGTATGAGGTGGCGCCAGTGCCGCGAGCTGCACGGACGCACCCGGTGCTGGAGGAACCCGCTCGAGGCACTGCGCAGAAGGTCGTGCATCTGCGACGTCCCGGCACGCATCGGCTTCAGGGCGGCAAAGCTGGGTTTCCTCGGAACGCTGAGCGCTGTGCTGTCTGTTGTGGACCACCTGTACGAGCTCCACCTGACTGTTGCGAACGGGATTGTGACGGCCAACGTGGAGGAGCTGCCTGTGGACCACGCGATGCGCAGACTCATGCAGCCCTTCGGCTTCCGCACTGCGCAGATCAACTGGGCCGCGGCCTTCTCCCTTGTGAACGAGTTTGGTCTCCTCCACCGTGCGACGGCGCTGACGAAGGACGGTCTGCGCGAGCTGCTCCTGCTTGCAGAGGCGTCGAAGGCGGGGGTGACGTTCCAGCCGACACCAGCACGCTTTGCGGCACAGGGCATCGATGAGAGGGACACCACCCTCCCGCTGCACGAGGACGGAGGTGACTTCTACGCTGTGATCAAGGACTACATCCACAGCTACATGACTGCCCACTGGGACTACGCCAGCAACGCCTGCAACGCCGACGTGCACATGCGCAGCTGGATTGCACGTGTGAACCAGATGAGCCCCGGACACAACCTCCCTGAGGAGCTTACCTGCGAGTTTGTTGAGGATCTCCTTACCACCTTTGTGTACGGTGTCACTGCTGGCCACACCCACGTCGGTGCCCTTGGCGCTGAGTACGAGGACCCGTGCCACATGCCCTGGGCATGGCGTGAGGGTGAGATGTGCGGAACCCCGAGAACCGGCTACACCCAGATGGTTGTCCTTGCCTCCACGAGCTACAACCAGCCCAAGCTCGTCGACGACTACACCCACATCTACCCTGACGAGGCGGACAAGCAGCTCTGGAGGGACTTCCAGACGAACCTCAAGGCCTTTGGCGCTCGTGTGGACGCAAGAAACGCTCTGAGGACAAGACAGTTCAAGAGCTTCGACATCAACAACATTGAGATTTCTGTTGGAATCTAGGGGTTGTTGCTGTTTCCCCCCCATTTCCCCCCCCCAAAAATATTTCCATTTCCATTTTGTTGTTGAAGCCTTGTTGGTACAGTGCAGTTAGCAGTCTGGCCTATGCCAGAAGCGCCCGCTTCACTTTCTCAAGGCGTCTTCCGATTTCATCATTTTCTCCCTCCCCCTTTTTCCAATTAATTTGGTTTATGTGTTTATGGATGGTGACTAAGCACGTGAGAGCTTAGGTCATCTTATCAGAAACATTTTTTTTTCTCGCTTTTTTAGGCCATCGAATCAAACTGTCTGAACTTCCTTTTTGTTCCTTGTCTTTTTCCCGCATCCGGGACAAAAGAAGCGCGTCGTCAACTGTAAAGTAGGCGTGGAACAACAAAAAGTCAGCCATATTTATTTATTTTTTTTTGCTTCCCTTTCCTTCGTCCCCCTCTCCCCCCCGCCCCCTGCTTTGGGTCATTGAAGGCCCGAACAACAATCATCAACACCACTTTAAAGATACTGTGTGCCGCCGGGCTCATCCATCTTTCAAAATAAACAAACAATAAAAAAACAAAAAGTGGATCTTTATTTTGCATTTTATGACGTGGCTGATTATGCGGTTTTGGATGCCCAATCATGGCCCAATAATGGCCCAAAAGGGTCCAAATGTTCGGGTCAGCCACATCAATTTTATATTTCAATTTTTTTTTACTTTACCTTCTGTTTCAGCAGGTTGAAGGTCGCATGAATTTTTGCAATTTTGGGGTGTTTTATAAAAAAGGGAAATGACACACGTTGTCACCCCTCCTTTTTTTAAGGTGACTAAGCACAGAGAGGCTTAGGTTCATCTTATAAACTTTTCTTTTTTTTTTTTTTACCCCCTGTTTGCACTCATGTTTCCCTGCACAGAAGCAAATACTCACAAACAGCATTGCACAAGGACAGAGAGGGAGTAGGGGAACAACACCAAAGACCCCCTAACGCCCTTTTCCCAGGTCTTCGTTCTTTTCTATGTGGGTTTCAGCATACTGCCCTGCACTCGCCCTGCTCTGGTAGGCGACGGGCCGTATTCTATTTTTTTTTTCTTTTTTCTTTTTTCTTTTTTTTGCAATTTGTTAGGGTAGTATTTACATTGGGTTGTGAAAAAAGAAAAAAAAACAGGGAGTACTATTGACCCCTGCGTGCGTCCTGCCACACTGCGGCACTGTGTTCCCATTCATGGAACCAGCCCCCTACAGTGGTGTGCAGGAAAAGCAGAGAATGGTTTCAATTTTGTTCTCCTTTCTTTTTGTTGTTATCCCAACCCGGATGGTCTTGCCATCAGGATGTAAATACCCCCCCTGCCCCGCTATTACCCCCTTATTTTTCTGCAAAGGCAACGGGGTTTTCTAGGTCCAATCAGTTGTATTTGGCTGGCAGTTGGGAAACCCCTATACCCTGCGCAGTTCCTCCGGAAAAAAAAAAATATCATATCTTACCATTTTGGTATTCCTCTCTCTGCCTCTCTTCCTCTCCTCCTCTTCTCCCCCCCTCTCGCCGCGCTGAAGAATCAGTAAATGGCATTTTCTTGACCGGAGCCATTTTTTCACCTTTAGCCCGATTTCGCCCCTAAAAAGCGTGCAGATGGAAAGGAAGGGGGTAGCTGTCTGTTGTCCGTTGTGTGGAAACGAAAAAACGGCCCAGCTTTTTTTTGTCATGACGAATCGCGTCGTTTTCTGTGTGGCACAGTGTTCAGTTCAGTTCAGCGACCACCTTTCTTCTTTGCACCCCCTTTTTGCGTTCACCCCCCTAATGGTGGCAATATTGTGATGGGAGCCCATCGGAATACGGAAAATACATCACAATACAACATTGTGATGTATTTTGATGTATTTTCCGTATTCCAATGGGCTCCCATCACAATATTGTCACCATTACCCCCCCCCTCCCGTTGCTTCGTTTCCTAGTTTTTGGTGGTTGATCGGGACTTTGTTTATTGTGTATGGTGGGGGTAGCCCTGGCATCACAGAGCAAATCATTCCGATGATGGACTCACTCCATAGCACAACCCCAAAGGGAAAAGGGAGAAAACCAAGACAAAACAAAAAAAAAAAAAAAGCAAAACAAATCAAAAAAAAACCCCAAACTAGAAACCAAGACAAGACACAAAAGTCAAGTCAAAACAAAACCTGCGGAACCCCCTCACACCTACCCACTTTACTTTCAGATGTAAACCACGAAATGGATTTGTAGGACTGCATTGGTTGGGGGTGTCCACCTCCCGGTACAGCCTAGCTCATATACCAAAGGTGCACTGTTCACGAGAGGGCTTTTGTATTTTCAAGTCAACTTCTTTGACTATTTGGTAATTTTGTCTCTCTCCAAGAGACAGGCACATGCCTATGTTCGATACTATTTATTCACGTTCACACATTTGTTTACACTGTTCACGAGAGGGGCTTTTGTATTTCAACTCTGCTTTATTTTGTACCACAACCCAACCTACCACACACATTCCTATAGGGGGAAAAACAACAGCATATTCCGCTTCTCCCCTAAACACACACCACACACCGTCTTCTTGCAACTCAAAAACACCATGCGTTGATCGGTGTTTAGTCTCCCCACAGCGTTTCATTGAAGTTTGGGGACAAAATCTCAGTCAAAGATTTGTATTAAGAAATCAGCAAAAAAAAAAATCCCATTTTGCTGAAGGAGGATGGAAGAGCCTAGGGAAGAGGGACTCTCTCTCAGTGTGGGTGATGGTGTGAGGGACGGTGAGGGCAAGGGTGGGGAGGAGGAGGAGGAGGAGGATGAGGAAGAGGAGTCTGAGTCTTACTCCTCGGAGCCGGGTCCTGCTTGTGTCGTGTGCACGATGAAGGGTGGGGGGGCACTTCTGCTCCAATGTGCGGATTGTGGGGAGATCGCTGTACATTCATTTTGGTATGGGTTTTTATGTTGTGATTCGCCGAGGCGGTTGTGAACCGCCTTCGTTCTCTTACGGTGCGGAACACTCACGTCCCCCAACCTTTTGCATGAGCTCGACTGAGATGCGTTTTAAGCACGTTGTAACTACTCTTTATTTTTTTACCGCGCGCAGTTTCTGTTTACGTAAAGAAACGCCCTTTTTCCTCACGATACGCGGTTTTTGGAGAGCCTTCACTTCAACATCGTCTTTCGAAGAGGCTGTGTTCACTTTTTATACCACACCCCATTTTTTTTTTTGTGGATGATCAGGGTTCATGGATGTCCAAAGTACTTGAAGTATATCAAGTACTTGATCCCCCAAAAAACCCAATACTTGATACTTGAAGTACTTGACACCCTATTTTTTTTTTCTCGTACTTTTTTACTTGTTTTCTCTCTGTCAAGTACTTTTTTTACAAAAAAAACGTCAAGTACTTGATCAAGTACAAAAAAAGTGGGTACTTGATCAAGTACTTGAACGTTTTTTTTCGAAAACAAGTACTTGACAGACCCTGTCAGAGGGTAAAGAAAGTAAAAAAGTACGAGAAAAAAAAATAGGGGGTCAAGTACTTGATTTTTGTCAAGTACTTGATCAATCTTCAAGTACTTGACTGTCATTTTGAGAGGAAAAAAAAGGGGGGGGGTCAAGTACTTCAAGTGCCATAAAAAATCAGAAAAAAGTACTTCAAGTACTTTGGACATCCATGAGGGTTTTTTCTAGGATTTTTTTTTTCAGATCTGGGGGGGGACGCAAAAAACCCACCCAAAAAAATTTTTTTTTGCAGGTGCAAGCAGGGCTTCCGCTTATCTTCATGGAAAATTTTTCCAAAACCGTGAAGATATGTCCACAAAGGGGTCAAATTTTTTCGCGCTCCGCGCAAAAAAGCCCGTTCATTTCACGTAAATACGTGATAACGTGGGATGGTAACGTACATCAAGAACCAACCCTTTTTCTCATGTTCCGCGGAACCTTCCCTCAGTACAAGAAGAAACGGCGGTCATGATATCAGAACTTTCTGGCGAAGCCACGGTACGCAACATTTCAAAAAATTGTGACCTAAAATTGAACATTTGTACAGCCAAACTATGGTAGAGGGCTGTGGGATTCCGCTCATAAGTTTTGAGTTGCGCCGCAGGCGCACGGTACGCTACTTTTTTTGATTTTTGCCGATCCCTTATTCTCACTCTTTGTTCGGTCCGTCAAATGGTGCAAAGATTGAGTGAATTGGGGGCACGGTCTGAAACTTCACCTCGCTGTATCCTCTTCACAATGATGCCAGGAAGGGGATAAGACGCGCTTCGCGCGCGCTCGACTCCCTGCCTCCCCTTTTTTTCTGGTGCGGGTTACGTACGTGGTGTCCCAAATGGGGGGGTCTGTGCGGGTGACCCCCAACCACCCCCCATATCCTTTTTTTCCCAAGTCAAAATGCGTCCCCCCCCGGGGACGCGTTTCCCCCCAAAATCTGGGGGGGGGGACGCCGTCCCCCCCCGTCCCCCCCTAGAAAAAACCCTGATGATTCGCCGCCTCCCGCATCTAAACACCTTACGACTTTGCTGACTGTCTCCCCCTCCCCTGCCTTCCCTTCCAACGTTTTTCTCTCACAGTCTTTCTAAGCCACTGTCTTCTGTCCCCCCTGATCAGGCCTGGGGCTGTGCGAAGTGCTTCCCAGGCAAGGTGTGTCTGGCGCTTGCAGGGTGCAAACAGCTACCACGGTATGACTCTGTTTTTTGTTGAAAATAAAGAAGGAGTTAGAGATGGTAGGTGATCTGTGCTCTGCGCCTTGGGGGGGTTTTTTTTTTGTGTCACCTCATGAAATGAAGGAGGAAATAGAAACAAAGCATTTTGAACACACTCGCGGTTCTAGGGACGAACCGCGCTGCAGAGCCACTCCTCACCCAAACAGGTCGAGGTGTGTGCGTTTCACCACAACCTCTCCCATGGGTTTTATCGTGTGATGAGTGTTAAGTTTCTATTTTGTCGGGCCCAAACAAAACTGTTGTGTGGAGATTACATGGAAAAAGGGGGGTGACTACACGTTGCCAATTTATCAATTTATCAAAACAAATGCAAACCCGCCCAAGTGGAGATTGCACAACCGTGGCAACTACACTCCAACAATTTAGCAAAAATGAAATAAGACAAAGCACGCTGCCCTGAGACAGATCTCAACGTAAAACAAAAGGAGTGAAAGGTGAGGGGGCTCACAACACCCTGCGTCTGTTCTCCTAAAGTGAACGTAAGCCAATCTAATTAAAGGGGGTAACTACCGCGGTTATCTGTGGTATTTACTTCCTGTTGGGGTCTACCCCGGTACGCCGGTTACGTACCAAAGGTACACTGTCATGAGATGGCTGTTGTACTTGTCAACGTTACTCTTAACTTCTCTTTTTCTTATCCAACCCCCTCAATGGGGGAAAGCTTTGTAACTTTTTTATCCTCTGGGACGCAGGCACTGACACCCGCGGAGTGTCAGTGCCTGCGTCCCAGAGGCGTTTGCACTATCAACTTCACTTTTCATAAAAAAAAACCTCCCCCTTTTTCCTTTACAGAGTCAAGAAATTCCGAAAACGAAAGTAGTCGAACCAACGGGGTCGCTCTCTATCTCTAACTACGTTCATGCAAAGAAAAAAAGGGGGGAAAGCCACATACGCACAGCATCTAACCCCGCCCCCCCGCTTACCCTACGTTTGGTACAAAAAAGACGCCTCCACTTCGGGTCCCCCTCCCCACAAAAACCCCCATTTTTTTTATCTTTTTTGATAATTTGTTAGATTTGTGTACAGCATGGTTTGCAGTCAGTCTGAGTCGGACGGATTTTTGGGCCAGGGCTGAGGATCGGACTCCTCTCGCATTCCTCTTGCACTCGAGTGCGAGAGGATTCTCAGTCCGGCTGAGAATAACCGGGTCCCCGAGTCTTATTCTCTGTGCCTCCCTCCCCCCCACACAAAATCCTTCACTTCACACAGGAATTATTTCCACCCCCCATTTCCCCTTTACAAAAAAACCCCCTTCTTATTTCCCCCCTCTTTTTATTTATTTCTTCTTTTTCATTTTTTCTATTAAAATGGGCTCTCTCCGTTCCTTCCGCGATATGCCGTCGTGGCTTAGGTTATTTGGAAGCAGCCTTGCGAAGGAGGGGGTGGATGAAGACCATGTCCGTCTTCATCAGTTTGAGGATGTGAGTATCTTTGAGAGCACCAATGTGCCTGATATGAAAATTGAGGATTACATCGTGCTGTTGTTTTCTGCATTGAAGAAGGCCTCGGCCTCGTGGCACGTGGCCGTGGTGTTGATGGAGCGGTTGAAGGAGAGAGAGGTGCTTGCGGTAAACCCTTACACAGTGCATCGGATTGTGTTAACTGCGGTGGTGATTGCAGACAAAGCAACAAACGATTACTGTATGAGCAATGAGTCCTACAGCAGGGTGGGGTTAGTTGACTGCGAAGATTTGAACGAGATGGAGGTGGTCTTATTGAAGCTGCTAGAATTTGATGTCTTTGTATCAAAGCAGCAGAGTGAAGCCGCGCTAACCAGACTATGTCCTTGCCCTGCAAGCAGAGCGCGTCGTGGCTCGTTGGTGTCCTCCTCCCCGACTTCAAGCGCAAGCGGCAGTTCGTTTACCTCGATCGGGTATAGTTCCTGTGAGAGCGTGGCGGATAGGGATCTTGCCGTTACCACACCGAAGCCAAAACCGAAATTCTCGCGTCCCGCCTTCACCAAGGCGTCGTCCTGCGCGTTGTTCCCTCTTGTGGGAGGTTCGGCTTCCTTTGCCGTGCTCTCTCAGGTCCGTGCAGCTCCTTCGACCCCGCCCCTAGGAGCCGCCTCGAAAGGAGGCCCGGGAAGGTGCGAGCTGATGTCGCCGGAGGCCACGATGCCACCCCCGCTAGTGCTTTTTGGGAGAGCTGGGACGTTGAGAGGGAAGAAGACTGAGTTGGAGGGGAAGATTATTTGGTGAAGGAGGAGGAGGAGGAAGAGGAGGAGGGGAGGGAGGGTCTTTTGTTTTTTTGTGAGTAGGAGAGGTTTGTGGGTATAATCCTTTTATTATTCAAATTATTTTACAATCCCATTTTTTGGTATCGTGACGAAGTACGCTTGGGGGGCTTCTGACTCATCTTACCAACTTCTTTTTTTTTTGTCATCAAGGTGACTAAGCACAGAGAGGCTTAGGATCATCTTATAAACTTTTCTATTTTTTTTTCTTCTTAATACCCTGCACATCCTTCCCCATATACACACACCCCGTGGAGCCCTCTCGTCTTGGATGAATGTTGTTTGGTGTTCACTATATCCGTTGCATGCTAAACACACATCTACCTGTGACAATGGGTGAATTATTTCATTTTTTTTTTTCTGTTTTTTTTTTTTAAACGAATGTGATCAAAGGTGACTAAGCACAGAGAGGCTTAGGGTCATCTTTATAAACTTTTTTTTTTTTTTTTTTAAACTTATGCTTTCATCCGGATGGCTGGCATCGTACAGTGGGTCAGTCGGAGGTGCCTGCAGTAACAACTTCACCTTTTTATTTTATTTTTTCTTTCGTGAATTGAAGATGTCTTTCATTACCTCCGTCTTTATCCTCTCATGAAATACACCCCGTTACCGGGAATTGATTGAAAAAAACCCCGGGTAATAATTTTTTTTCTTTCTTTCGAAAACTCGGGGCTCCCGTTTGCCAGTAGGTAGAATGGGTATTTACCGACCCACTTTCTTGGCTAGAAACCTGCACAGTGTTGTTAATGAGTGTCTTTTCCTTACCATCTTCCACATGATTTTTTTTTGCCTTGAAATTTGGTTGGAGTTTTAGAGTTTGTTTAAACTCCTCCAAAATTTATGACAAAATCAGGTGGATATTGTCTTACATCTGTTTCCCACTTCTCGGCGGGGGGGGGGGGGGGGGGGGAATGTAGCTGTGCTGCTATCTACGTAAATATGTTTGGCCCTCTCCCTTTGTTGTAATATCGCGTTTTTTTTTTTTTGTGAGGCACATTCATTTCTCAAGTTTTTTTAAAAAATTCTTCTTCCCCCCTTTGGAGGTAGGAGTGCACTGTTGGTGGCAACTTCCAAAGTGCTACAATGAAATGCAATACAAAACAAACAGAGTAGCAAAAACAAAAACAAAAAAACAACAAAGTTGATACAAACTTTTTCAAACACCCTTTGGATGTAGGAGTGCATGGTTGGGGGGTCCACCCCCCCCCCCCCCGGTACAGCCGGTTGTGTACCAAGGTGCACTGTTCACGAGAGGGCTTTGTATTTCAAGTCAACTTTTTTTTTCTTCGTATTTGGAATTAATTATTGGTACTTCCTGTGCGATGTTGCCACTTCAGGGTGTTATGTCCAAACAGGGTTTGGAGGATAATATTACCTTTCCCCCCCTTCTTTTGCTGTACGATTGTGATCAAGGTGACTGAGCCCCAAGAGAGGCTTGCGGTCGTCTTATGAACGTTTTTTTTTTCCCCTTCTTTTTTGGGTACATTTAGTGCACCCTATTATACCTTCTATTCAGTAGAATAGATAGTATATGAAACAATTATTTTAATACTCTTTTGCGGGTTTGATAACCCACAAAGAAACAGTGTCCCCCTGCGTCCTGCCAATGAACGGTGAGGCGTCTGCACGTAGGAAAAGCTCTTTTAGTGTGATTCAGGGGGTACGGACAACCCACGGGAGAACCACGGGGGAACCACGGAGAACTGTTTCGGGTTATATTAAGATTTGTGGAGCACCTTCGGGGGAACCACGGAGAATCCGTTTGGTGATCACACCAACCATGTTTATTTTTTTTTCTCCCCCACTGTAACCTACCGAGGTAGGCGTGACGGTGACTACGTGGTAGTTATCGGTAGCCGTGTCATATTTTTATTTTTATTTTGCAAAACCGGGGGGTTCGATCATATTAAAAGATGTGTTCGTCCCTTTTATATTTATTCAAATCACATTTTTTTTTTTTTTTTTTTGTTGTCGCTGTAACAGATTCTTTGCTGAATTTTCCCTCCCTTCCAGGAAGAAGAAAAAAAAACGAAACATACACACAAGAATTGCCCGAATTTTAGTCGGAGTTAATTCAGTTTTTTTTTTCTCTTCTTTCTTCTTTTTTTTTGAAGGGTTTTCAGGTCAGAGAGAATAACCTTGTGGTAAATGAGGATTTATACAATATCATACACTGTGCACCGAGGAAAAGCAAAATAATCTTGCCCTTTGCCCCCCTCTTTTTTTCTCAACTAATCACAGAGAGGCTTAAGTTTATCTTACCAAAACTTACTCTCTTTTCTTCGCGCGTGTTTTTCTTTTTTTTTTTTTTCCTTCTCTTTTTTCTCTTTTTGGAATAAAATAAAATTGATAGTGTTTTGTGACGTCATCACTAATGTAATTCTCCAGCGATATTGATGGCTTTTCGAAAAAAAAGCGCAAAAAGTTATCAAAACAAAATAAACCGAACTCCTGTCTTCTTTTTTCTTTTTTGCAATTCCAGACACAGTCAGCTGAAGCTGTGTGCGATTACCAATTGTGATCAAGGTGACGAAAGCACAGAGAGGCTTAGGATCATCTTATAAACCGTTCTTCTTTTGAAGAAAATTTTTTTTCCCTCTTTTTTTTCCCTCATATGAAAGAAAGCACTCTGAGAGTTTCCTTCTATTCTTGTGCTTTCCTCCATGGCCTGGGCATCGTGTGTCTGTAGAGGTGCCTCGCATCAGTAATTATTCTTTCTTCACGGTCCTGCTGGACGTATCTTTTCCCTTCTGCTGCGACGATTTTCTTTTCTCGACTGAGATGCGTTTTAACACGTTTCAACTTTTTTTTTTTTTTTGGACTCTTTTTTTTGATAAATATACTTATCAATTTATTGAATGGCATATGTTGAAATACTTTGAGGGTTGATAAACATACTTAAGCAAAGCACCCTTTGTCTCTACCAGCAAGTTCCTTCGCGAATACACATAGGTAAAGTAGTCTGCACGACCATGTACCCCAACAACACACTTTTTTGCATATTACGCCGGCCACGTGGCCATGGTGAAGATATGCCCTCATATGGGGGCTGGTCAGGGGGACTACTAATGGTGCGCTACTGCTCCAAATGAACAGTGTTCCACCAGGAACACTACTGGTTTAGCACTATCGTCGTTACGACTAGTGGTTCCACTAGTGTGCTACCTGCTAGTTGAGACTCCAGCTTTTTGGTCCAGCGTAGAGGCTGGACCCCACCGTGTAGTCCCCCCTGACTGGTCCGTCGTGTTACCACACCACACCCCCACCCCACCCCCCCAGTGTCGGGAATGAGTCCTGCTAACGGAAGGGTAAATATGTACTATTTGGCGTTCTTCTTTTGAGATGGCTAAGTGAAGAGGCTTAGGCTCATCTTTATAAACTTTGTCTTATTTTTCTTTGTTCGGCGATTTTTTTTTCTTCTTTTTTGAGAACAAGAAAAAATAGGCAAACAAATGTATTGCGAACAAGAACCCCCCTTTTTACAACAATCCCCCTATTGGCGAAAAAAATTGTTGAAAACCACTGATTTTCAACGATCGTTGCTACTCCCTATTGAAGAAAACAAAAGAAAGTGGAGATTTTGCACAACTGTGGCAACATAACCGAGACAACTACACTACTCCAACAATTTATCAAAAAACAAACAAAAAAACAACGACAAGAGCAAAGCAAAAAATAGCAAAAAATAGCAAAAAAAAAAAAAAACTTCATAAAAACCCATTCAAACCCTTATAGGAACTTGGACTGTGTATTCGCTCAATTTTATTTGAACCACCCCTAAGTCTCCCTAACGTCCGCGTAGATCCACCCCACTACGTAAGGAGTTATCTGATGCCACAAGGCAAGTCGCTCCCCCAAAGCGATGGCATTGGATGGCACGTTGCGCGTTTGTCGAACTGAGCCATGATTGCCCTTAGGGTCCCCGCTATGCTCCCACGGTAACATCATAGCAAAATCAGAGTTGTTATTTTTTTTGCCGTTAAAAAAAGGCTGGGGTATAAAAGAGGTTGCGTGATTCTGATTGGTTGTGAACCGCCTTCGTTCTCTTACGGTACGGAACACCCACGTCCCCCAACCCTTTGCATGAGCTCGACTGAGATGCGTTTTAGCACGTTTCAACTCCTCTTTATTTTTTTTGTTAAACTTTGCAACCATTCTTCGGTTCATTGTGTTCCCTGCTAAGGCAGGGTGGCTGCTCGTCTTGTTCTGATCAAGGGTAGTCCTCGGACCAGGTCCCAGTTGGTGCCGTTTTTCCCCTGGCTTTGTTTTTCGTGAGATGCATTTTTAGCATATTTCATTTTTTTTTTTCTCTTTTCAAGTTTCAAGTTTTTCTGTCCTCCAGGTGACGTAGCACAGCGAGGCTTAGGTAATCGTTTTACAAAAAAAATGTGTAGAGCTCGCACGAAAAAAAAAAAGCGAGGTGTCTACACGTTATCAATGACGTTATCAATCATTATTCAAAATTATTCAAGAAAAAACATTGTTTTTCATTTTGGTGTATGCTTTTCTGTGTATCCGGCTTCGAGAAAAAGAAATATCCGAGAGGGACGCTTCTTTGAAAATGCTAGGAAAATACGGACCAGCATCCGCCGAAATATTGATTCACCAGCATCATATCACGCCCTGAAGGCAGGGTTTCCAAAGGTTTTTTTTTTTTTTGAGACAACTGCCTTGCAAAGGTTGTAGGGGAGGAAATGAAAACGTAACTGAGTGTGCCCGAATTTTTGGTGTGAGCGATGTAAACACGACACAACTTATTCACAGAAAAGTTTTTGATTTTGTCCCTACACACTCCACAAAAATCCGATGCGATCAACGAAAAATTTTTTTTCTGATTTCTTTCTTTATCAGACTAGCTAACAACTCAGATATCAGGTTTTATTTTTTGCGATTACAAAACAATAGCTATTTATTGCCGGGAATCATGAACGCTTTACGCCCGGAGTGGCTTGGGTGCACGCCGCAGAGGCCCTTGGGCGGTTTTTTGGTGTCTCACAAAGCACGAGGGCGCAGTCTTAGATGTTGCGGCTAAATAAGCCAAAAAAACGTGCCCCGACAAAGTCCTGACAGAGTGACCTTTGTTTTTGGACTGATCCACACCATTAGAACCGTATTATTTTTCCTTTCCCGTTTTTTAACGTCCTTGTGTGCTTTCTCTTATTTGAATGGAAAGTATATGAAATTAGTTTTCTTCCTCTTTGCCCGCATTTACACTTTGTCATTTTGAGAATAAGCCTAAACAGTGGGCTAGCTAGACCTTCCGTGCAAAAAAAGGGGGGTTCGGCCAACATTGGGGGAACCCAAAGTGCTCCCGAGGTGGGGTGCTGTGGGTTCCTAGACCCTATTAACCCCAAGTGGGTTCTTAGGCGATTGTCGACACAACAACAAAGTGGAGTTCATCCTTGGGTGTCTACACTAATACAACCAAGTTTTCAAAAAAGCAACTGTGGCAACACAACCGAGGCAACTAACTACACTACTCCAACAATTTATCAAAAAAAAAAGTACAAAGCCTTTGGGCGACATTGTGTACCGATCCTACCTCGGTAGGTGATTGTCGATACAACAAAAAAAACCTGCGTGGAGTTCACACGAGAAAAAAGCGAGGTGTCCACACGTCATCAATTTTTCAATTTTTTCAAAAAAAAAAAAAAAAAAAATGCCGTCTGGCGTTGTCCATACGTTTTTCACATCACCACAACTTCTTTCCTCCCCTTTCCCATGTGGTAACACTTAACCTTCCTTACTGTGGTTTCTTGTCACACCCATACGAGGTGTGTGCATTTCTCTTTAAGGTTTTTCTTTTAAAAAGTGACTGCACGACGGTGAAATAAAATGACTTGACTTGTGGTTTTTTTTAACCTTTTTTCGAACACTTTTTGTTGATCCCCCTATACCTATGCTATCAATTTATTGAATGCAGATGTTGAACTGCCTTTTGTGGTTTTCACCGTTATTGTGAACAGTGAAAAACCACCTTGTAAAAACACCAGTCAAATCATTTTACTTCCTCTACTGTTTAGTAGCAAAGAGAGGATGCCGCCCTTCTTTGCAAAAAAAAAAAAAAATCATTTTTTTTTGTTCTTCCTATTATGCCTTCCGTTCAGTAGAATATAAAAATATTTGAAACAACCCTTTTTTTTTTAAAACTACGAGATGATGATGGACAATTCCATCCCCTCTGTTAAAGGCTTTTTATCATGTTTTTCTTCTGCCTTTAGAACCCTATTTTATTGAAAGAATGTTATCTTTCTTACCGGCCGCGTACATATTACGTCGCGTATTTATTACGGGGGGTACTTATTACGTCGCGTACTAATTAAGTCGCTTTTTGGGGGCCCTCGGGCGCCCAAAAAGCGACGTAATTAGTACACACCGTAATGTGAAAAAAAGTGGGGGTAATCATGTTGGAACACAGCTGGTGTGAGGATATTATTGGGGGGATACCACCAAACCCACACAATCTCGAAGGCCATCGCAGATCGTCTGAACGAGGAGGAGAACAAACCCAACACGCGGCGCGTGTAGAGGACACAGGGTAAGGTGGAAGAAATCGGTGAGAACTCTGCCACAGTGCGTCTAGTACCTCCACATGCGCAAGAGGAGTGGGAAGTGCCAATGGAGTTCCTCAAATCCGCAATTTGAGCTATTCATTCATATTTCAACAAACATTAAAAAAACGTTTGCATGCTGCAATCTCTGCCCAATGTAACCTTGTAAAGGGCCGAGGGACAACACGCCAACACCAAGAGAAATCGCAGAAACCCTTCCCACTCACCTTGACAGGCTTGTACGCAGATTTTGTTTTTCTTCCAAAAATTAATTACGTCGCGTACTAATTAAGTCGGCATTTGCCCTAACCGACTTAATTAGTACGCGACGCAATAAGTACGCGGCCGGTAACCACTTTTAAAAATGAAGTGCTCTCTGGGGTTTTTGATAACCCGCGGAGAACCAGTGCCCCCCTGCGTCCGCTGATGAACGGTGAGGCGTTTTTGCACTTTTCAACTTCTCTTTTTTTAGTGTTCGTTGTCCCCTTATAGGGTTTATGTACACTATCTGCTTTCCCCCCATTTTTATTTTTATTTTGAAATACAGTATACAATAGCTGTGTGGGGTGAGAAGACACACATTTCATATCTTTCCTGGGTGAACGTAAAGAGCCTTCGCTTCGCTGAATCCTTACTCTCTTTGGGTGCTGTTGTGACCCGTTTGCAAAGAGAAAATAAGGGGTGGGATGGGGGAACTTTTTTTTGCATTTTGTAGAAAAATTTACGGTTCTTTTGATGCAAATTGTGATCAAAAGGTGAAAATTTTTGGTTTATCTTATCAATTATTCGTTCTTTTATTTTTTATTTTTTATTTTTTGAAAAATCTGAAGATGTGTGTATGCACTGTGAGGTATATTCATCTATCAACTTTTTCTCTTTTTTTCTTTTTCTTTTCCCATTTTTATTCTAATCCCCTCACAATACGAAGGCCGTGTGACATATAGGGAAGCGGAATATGCCCCCCACCTTGATTTTATTTATAAGAAAGAAACCAGAACACAAAAAAATAATAATCCAAAACTGGAGAGTGGAGTTTTGTCCCCATAGTGATGATGAAAACCCAAGGTCCCAAAAAAAAAAGAAACAAAAAAATATAGTGGAGCACACTCCAGGCATACTGTGCAGAAGAACCATAGGTTCGTTGATGTTCGTCCTGGGTCTGGGGGGAAATGATTTGTCGATCTTCGTCGGACGAACATCGACGAACCAAAACGAACTTTTGGTTCGTCGTGTGGGAGGGCCCTAAAAAAAAAATTACACTTTTGGTTCGTCAATGTTCGTCGACGAACATCGACGAACCAAAAACGACGAACTTTTGGTTCGTCTGCACATCATGTCTAGGGTGACTACACTACCAACCAAGTTGTCAAAAAAAACAGAAAAACCCCCCTACCTGACATCACCAGCAATCCTACACTCGCCAGCCAGGACTAAGAAACCTGATAAAAAAATCTTTTTCAGAAAGAACAGAAATGAGAGAATAAAAAAAGTCCTATTTTTGATATTCCACATTGGAAGGTAAGGACCATTGTTTTTTAAAGATATGTGTCCACGGGTGGCACATTCATCTTTCAAGTTTTCTTTTCTTTTTTCTTTATTTATTGTTAAAAAAAGTTTGGGTACATTTAGTGCACCCTATTATACCATCTATTCAGTAGAATAGTTAGTATATGAAACAATTTATTGTTGTGTGTATATGAGAGAAAGCATTCTTCTTTTCATTTTTTTCTTCTTCTTGAGACTTAAGTGCATGAAACATTTACTTTTCTTTTTTTTTCACGTTTTACAAAACATACACACTAAAAAAAAAAGATGTGATCATTTTTTGTTGATCCCTATAACCTATGCTCTCAATTTATTGAATGCATAGATTGCAATACCCTTCTTCTTTTTACTTTTTTTTTACTTTTTTACCTCACGGACTTTTATTAATGGGTACATGAAACTTTCTTTTCCAAAAAAAAACATAAAAAAACGAGTCACGTCACTATCAGAAACAAACAATCCACATAAAGTAAAAAAAAAAGTTTGGGTACATTTAGTGCACCCTATTATACCATCTATTCAGTAGAATAGTTAGTATATGAAACAATTTTTTACCTTTTTTAGATGTGTGCACAAGATACACCATCTTTCAGTTTTTTTTCTCTCTCTCTCTCTTTTTATTATTGAATGTGATCAAGGTGACTAAGCACGAGAGGATTAGGATCATCTTATACAGTGGTTAAACAAAGTTTACGCCTAAACTAAAGGCGTAATTGAAATCGATGGCGGAAATTACTTTAGGCGGAATTTTTCTTAGGCGGAACTTTGTTTAACCACTGTAAACTGTTCTTTTATTACCTTGCGTAACATAAGGCACCCCTCCTGCACTTTTCCCAACCCCAGCCTTTGCTCCCTACCCCGTGTTGTTTGTCAACAAGACATACGGAACCCTTGAATTATTTCGCTTGGAAAGATGTGTCATGAGAGGGCTTTATCATCATTCACCCTCTCTTTTCCCACCCGATGCACCGGTCATTTGTACCAAAAGGTACACTGTTGAAAATCTTCTTTTTGGAAATTTTTTTTTTTTGGGTCACATCTTCACAGCGGAAACGCTGCTTATGTTATTGGCCGCCGGGTATTTGTGCTTTCATCCGGATATGGCTGGCATTGTATGCGGGTCAGTAGGAGGTGTCTGCATCAATAACGATTTCCCCCCCTTTTTTTTTTATTCCTACGAAGCTTGCTTTAAAGGGGAAATAGTATTACCAGGTACGTTCGCCAATCATCCCTCAAACAGGATGATTGTGCAATCAACGAAAAAAACCTTTTTCCTTTTACTTACCTAACCGATCCTACTATTTTTGTTTTGTTTCTTTCATTCGTACTCTTGTATTACCGACTGCTTCTTGTCTATTACAACATAAAGTGTCGATTTCTTTCTGAAAGATGTATGTGTACGAGAGACACATTTATCTTTCAAGGTCTATTTTTATTATTTTTATTTCCCCCCCCCCCTCCTCCTCCGCGTTTTCGATTACCAAGCGGAGATCTGGTGCCTGCGTCCAGAGGCGTTTTGCACTCACATACAACTACCCCCTTTTTTGAAGAGAGGTTTTGGTCCCTCTCGCAACCCTTTATTTTTTTTACTCCAGTCTTTCCAAAAAAGGAATTTTTGGTTCAGAAGCCTCCTCATTATCTTCATCGCTTTTTTTCCCCCTTCTTCTTCTTCTTCTTCTTTTATTTTGCGACCTTTTTACACACAAAGGCTTGCGCCAGTTAATCCAAGAGTACTGGTTAGCTGGGGGCTGAATAAGAGATAACCACATTTCTTTTTCACTTTCACAAAAGCAAAAAAAAAAAAATGCGATTCAAAGTTGAATAAGAGATATGGTCTCTCGTATTTCGCCCCCCCCCCCCCAGTTAATCCAGGAGTACTGGTTAGCTGGTATCGCCTCATCTTTTTCTCTTCTCAATTTTCATTTAATATTTTTGGTGTTGGGTGGTGTGCCTGTATCGTTGAGGTGCATGTGGACGAACAATTATGTCATACGTTTACAAATGCAAATTGTAGCGAGAGGGACCACCACAGTTCTTTCTTCTTCTTCTTCTTCTCTCTCACTTTATATATTTTACATCAGATGGCAATCTCGAAATGGATGTAGGACTGTGTCGTGGAGGTCCACCCCACGGTGCACCGGTCATGTACCAAGGTACACTGTTCACGAGAGGGTTTTGTGTTTCAAGTCAAACTTTTTTTTTTGTACTTTCAAGTGAAAGTCTTGCACAATACCCAACCAACGTCTTTGTTTCTCAAATGTCTCCGTTCTCTTACGGTACGGACACTCACGTCCCACCCTTTGCATGAGCTCGACTGAGCTGCGTTTTAAGCACGTTTCAATGTCTCTTTCCCTCCCCCCTCAAATGCCCTCAATTCTTGCTGAATTGAGGGTATACTGAATACAACTTTTCTTTCCCCCCCATCCCTTTGCCTACCTTTCTCGGGTTTGTGTGCTGAGAGAGGCATTTTCATTCTTTCAAGTCTTCTTTCTCTTTTTTGGCCTCCAAGAGGTTTCCTCTTGGCCAAGGTAGTCAGTGGGAGCGTAGTAAAAATATCAACACATGGCGTTCCAGAGGTGCCCTTTTTATGTCCTTGGTGTTTCAGGAACACCAACACAGAATATTTATTACACGCTTCCGGCAGTGCAAACGTTCAATACCCGGACTACTTCTTACCCCCCCCTGCATTGGCTAAGCATGAGAGGTTTAGGCTCATCTTTCAAACTTTTTATTCTTTTTTTCTTTTCAGTGCCTGCCTCTGCCGGTGTACGGTGAGGCGTCTGCACTTCCCCTATGATAGAGTGCACCCCCTCGAAGTAGCCAGTTGGCCCGCAGCAGAAGCAGGAAGCAGGAAGCGGTGGCTAACAACGTGGGGTCG
Organism: Rhynchopus sp. YZ270_cl-10; assembly: GCA_964035575.1. Lineage (NCBI taxonomy): Eukaryota > Euglenozoa > Diplonemea > Diplonemida > Diplonemidae > Rhynchopus > Rhynchopus sp. YZ270_cl-10. The sequence goes on from OZ037933.1 coordinate 771,195, forward strand.
TACCTCCTCTCCCCTGTCCCTTACCCTCTGCCCGTTCCCCCCCTCCCCTCCCCTCCCAAGTACACGCATTTGCCCCCTTTTTAAGGTGGCTAGGGTCATCAAATAATTTTTTTTGACAAAAAAAAGAAAAATCAGGTGACAGAGTGAGGATTAGGATCACCTTCATACGCTTTCCCTGTTTTCTTCTTCTTCTATATACCATACATTGAAATCCCCGGGAGTCGCGGAGACTCTCCACTGGTGTTTTCGAGAGTTTTAGCGATTAAAAAATAACTATTGATTTAATGAAAATCAGATAGCCTAATTTTCACGCGTGGGTGCATTTTTACCGAGTGCCTTTACTTCACGAGCGAAGCGAGTGGAGTAAAGGTAACGAGGTAAAAATGCACCCACAAGTGAAAATTTGGCCTGATTTTCATCTAAAACCATTATTTTATTTTATAATGACTGGTTTCGAAGGGAAAAAAGCAGGTAGTAGTGTGCATGTGGAATCCATATGTGGTGCTGGTGTGTTCATTGTGAAGATCAAAAGGCGGAGTGGGGTTTTATTGATGATGATAGTCTTTTGGGGGGAAAATTCCTACTGACGAAGGTTGATGTTCAGGTCAAAGGAGATCTTGTGAACTGGTCGAGTTGTAGGTGCGGCTGGGTCGCGTCGCTTGAGACATCGCTTGGGCAGCTTGCACTGGAGGGGCAGCAGGAGGTGCCTGACTGTGAGCAGTTGGCTAACTTACATGCTTGAAACGTCTGACCGTTTGACGTAGCGATTCACCATTGAGTCGGTTTGCCAGCCGAACTGGCGCTTTTGAGGGTCTCTGCACTTGCGCCAGCATCCACCAAGAGTTTGGGACGACCTACGGTACGAATGCCCGGTATAGTTCTTCGAATCCTTGAGACCCAGGCTCCCTGCATGCACAGCGGGAACACCGTAGAGTGCGTTTATCCCCAGCCTCTGTTTCCTCCACCGCCGCTGATTGCAGCTACCTTACCAGATCGGCCAGCTAGCTGGGCAACTTGCCGAGTTCAGCTGACTTAGAGCCAAGGTAATAACCAGATTTTGAAAATTTCGCTAAGTACACGGAAAATTTCCCAAGGAAAAAAAATTTTTACCTGTCACACGGCTTCGCAAATATATATATATTTTTTTTTTTTTTTTTTTTTTTCACTGTAACCTACCATGGTAGGCGTGACGCTGACTACGCGGTAGTTATTGGTAGCCGCGCCACTGGTACTGCCTCTTGCTTAGTTTTGTTGTTGTGCTACTTAGCGGGGTTCCACACTGCGACGGGGCAGGGGGGACAGCTTCCCTTTTCCTCTTGGAGACACAGTCCGCACACCTCTCCCCAAGGTGTGGCAGAGCCTACTGACTCTGGGCTGACGACAAAAGGGGACATGCCCTCAAAGAAAAAAGCTAAAAAATTTGGGTTTTTTTTTTGTTTTTTTTTTTTTTTGTTTTTGTTTTTTGTTTTTGTTTCTGTTTCTGTTTCTGTTTCTGTTATATTTAATAATAGTTTTTTGAAAAAAGTTCAATATTTTAATATTTTCAAAAAGTACGTGTAAAAAAAGCAAAAATATTAAAAATATTGATAAATATTGATTTATTTTGTATGGTATTTTGCAGTGGGAAAATAGTAAAATATTGATCAATATATTGAAAATATTGATCAATATTTTCAATATATTGATCAATATTTTCCAATATTTCAATATTTATCAATATTTTCAATATATTTCAATATTTGTCAATATTTATTAAAATATTGATCAATATATTTACGGAAACCACCACAGTAAAATTGCACATAAAATTTACCAATATTTACCAATATTTCAATATTTATCAATATTTTCAATATATTGCAATATTTGTCAATATTTATTACTGGGGGGGGGCGAATAAGAGATCAGGGGTGAATAAGAGATTAGGGCCGAATAAGAGATCAGGTTGAGATTTTGGGGGTATTTTTTTTTTTTTTTTTTGCATGCAACAGGGTTTTATCTTGAAAAAACATTTTGAAATTTTACCCTGTCTACCCGGTCTGGCAAAAAAGTGGTCAAAAAAATTTTTTTGCCTCCGGCGAAAATGTCTATTTGCTTTTTTTCCCCCAAAAAAATTTTTTTATTTTTGGCTCGTCCGTTCGCCTAATAAGAGATGCCACATCTCTTATTCGCCCCCCCCCAGTAAAATATTGATTATTTTTTTCCAAAATATTGATTCAATATTTTTAATAATAATCATATTTCAATATTCATCAATATTTAAAATATATTGAATATATTTGCGAAGCCGTGCTGTCATTTTTTTTTCGTTTTGCGGGCAAAAATGCAAAAATGGTCGCGAGCGTGAAATAATGTATCTGATTTTCACTGCACCCGTCGGCCCCACGTAAAATAGCCGCAATTGGTGCTTCCCGGGGGGTATGCATTTCTCAAATTTTCACAAAATGTGACAAGTTTTCACAAGTTTTCACAACACGAAAACCGCTATAAAATTGTGAAGGCTGGTGAAAAATTGTGAAAAGTTGTGAAAAGTGCGAAAAGTTGTGAAAAGTTGTGAAAAGTTGTGAATTGATTTTATTTTTTTGGGGGGTTTTTTTTTTGGGTTGGGTGGTGGCCCACCCATTGAGGGGTATTTTGGGATTCACAAGATAGAACGTGATGTGGTGTAGTGTACCTGTGTACTGTGTACTGTGCGGAAATGACGAGAACTTGTCCATTTCGTCAAATTGACCCCACCACTGGCCGGACGGATTCCGGAAATGCAAATGCCGGCATTTAAAAGCTTCACCAACGAAGAAAAAAAGGGTGGTGAAAAGTTGTGAAAAGTTGTGAATTGAATTGAAAATTTGTGAAATGCATACCCCCCGGGAAGCACCAGCAATGAAATAATGTAATCTGATTTTCACTAGTGAAATACTGCACTTCCTGATTTTTACTCCACGACCAATTTTTCCCTAAGAAACCAGTCAGAGTAAAATAAAAAGAAAAAAAATTCGCGATTAATCGCGAATTTGTGAAAAACTCTCGAAAACTCTCCAATTTAAAAAAAAAACTCTCCAAAACTCTCCAAAACTCTCCAATACTCCCCGATTTAAAAAAAATACTCTCGAAAACTCTCCAATTTATAAAATAAAAATTTGCGATTAATCGCGAATTTATGAAAAAATCTCGAAAACTGGGCCATCTATGAACGGGGAGAGATTTTTTCACAAGCTCTCACTACGTTCCGAGGGGGTTTTTGTACTTTAGTGGTGTGGCTGGCAACATGTATTCTGTGGTGGTCAAAAGTGCAATGTTCCTTCTCCAATGGATTTATTGGGTGTACTGCTATACTGGGACAATATGGTCAGATCACTCTTCAAACCACCTGGAAAAGTGCACGGCATCTAAAAATTTCCGCCTGCGGCGGGAAGCCTCGACCCGTTTTCACCCTTTTCTTGTTCCTTATCCCCATATTTAAAATAGCCCTGCTTTCATGTGGTGGTATGCTTCCGTGCTGGTATGGTGTACCATTTTGCGCCCAGAGTAATTTAAGCGTAATTATATCTTAAACAGGTGTGGATAATTCCCAAGCGCGGAATTAACCCGTCGCATTTGTGATCGACCTGTGGGCTCGTTTGCTCATGTCCGCCACCACTGTGCCGCCTAAAGCGAGGCTTATCACCCCTCTGTCGTGGTGGGTGCATTTTGCGAATCAATCGGTAGGTGTAATGTGAGTACGTAGACTGAACGTGTGCCCAGGTAGGCACAGGTCAGATGCGGATAGCACCAGGTGTGCACGGTTGTGTTTGGGGTAAAATGCTACAAAAAATCGCGATTTTACTCCCGGGGATTAATCGCGAATTTTGTCGCGATTAATCGCGAAAACTCTCCGTAAAAAAAAAAAAAAACACTCTCGAAAACTCTCGAAACCAAAAAAACACTCACGGGGAGTTCGTTTTTTTTGATTTTTTGCCAAACTCCCCGTGACTCCCCGGGATTTCAATGTATGATATACGGCATAAAAAAAGAAAGATGGGGAACATTTTTTGTTGATCCCTCCTATGCTTATCAATTTATTGATTGCATAGGTTGAAAATACTTCTTCTGATATTTATCTTTTGAAGCTGACTTAAGCACGAGAGGGCTTAGGTTACATCTACAGACTGGAAAGACAGTGGAGGATTTGCACAAACTGTGGCAACACAAACCCGAGGCAACTACACTACTTCAACAATTTATCAAAAAAAAACCCCCCTTTTTCTTTCTTTCGCGTCCTGCCGAGGAACGGTGACGTTTACACTTTTCTCTTTCCTTCTCTCTCTATCTTTCTTATATTTTCTTCTTCTCTTTTTTTACAAACTAAGCATTTCTACCAAAAAATGAACAGACCATAACTGCTCCCCCCCCTCCCTTTTTTTTAAAGCATTCTTTGACGGCCAGCCTTCCTATGAAATTTACCACCAAATTCACACAATTTGGTGTGGCTGAAAGGGGGTGCTATTTTTTTGTGCTATTTTTTGTGCTATTCTGGGCATCTGGATGTTTTGGTGCGGCTGAAGGTAGGTGCTCTATTTTTGTGCTACTTTTCTGCTATTTTCTGCTATTTTGGGGGGTCGTCGACCACACCAACATACACACAACAGACAGACATACACCCTATATCCCGGCCGTGAAGGGGCGGGGCGAAGGGGACACACAAAAAAAAAAAAAAAAAAAAAAAAAAAAAAAAAACACACAACACAACACACGAACCGCAAACTCTTGCGCTTTCCCCTTCCCCCTCTATTCCAACTCCCTTTTTCTCCCTTCTTTTTGCTTCCCAAGATGCCTAGAATCGAGGTGGCTGTCCTGGAGGCGATGAACCTGCGTGATGCAGAGGGTCTGCAGCACTTCTGCAAGGTGTCTGTCGGGCCATTAAAGCTTTCCCACCAGCTCAAGACGCGTGCATTGCGAGGGTCGTCGCCGTCGTGGAAGGAGAACCTATCCTTTACGGTCTCAGAGGCACTCTTCGACACAACACGCAATGCGCTTAAGTGTCATCTGTACGAGGTGCAGGATGGCCAAGAGTCCATCCGTGGTACCATCACCATTCTGCTCAGTACACTCAACCGCGCGCCAGGTGCGGTGCCGTCGCCTTCTTGGCACAGCATCATCGACCAGGCGAACAACATCACCAGCGAACAGCTGAGTGTGAAGGTGCATGTGGTCGAGGGGTCGCAGGGTGGGGGTGCACGGAAGAACGCTGCTGGTGGTGCGGTTGCGGGGGGTGGTGGTGGTGGTGGTGGTGGAGGCGGAGGCAGTGGTAGTGTGCAAGGGGGCAATGGGAGCCAGGTGGCTACGAAAGCAGGGGGGGCACGGAATGTGACTCGCAACCCGTCATCGCCGCAGCTGCCGACGCAGCAGAGGGGTGGTGGTGGTGTGGGGGCACAGCAGCAGCAGCAGGTACAGCAGGTACAGCAAGGGCAACAGGGACAGCAACAGCAACAGCAACAGCAACAGCAGCAGCAGCAGCAGCAGCAGCAACAACAACAACAACAACAGCAGCAGCAGCAGCAACAGGTACAGCAAGGGCAACAGCAGCAGCAGGGTGCTGTGCAGCAGGTGCAGGGTATACAAGGGATACAAGGGGTGCAGCAGCCGCAGGTACAGCAGCAGCAAATGCAGGTGCAGCAAGTGGCGCAGGTGCAGCACGTGGCGCAGAACCAGCAAGGTGTGTGTTCGGGTGTCGTAGAATAAATAGTCTGTGTGCGTATTAAAAATGCCAAGTTCTTGGCAATGGGACATAGAAACGACTAACAGTGCGTAGCTTTTGTTTGTCTTTACTCCTATCTTAGCTTCTCTTTTGTTTCTCTTCACGCACCACGACCAGCACCACGTTTCAAGGGGAAAAAAAAACACAACGGCTTGTGGTGCGACAGAAACAAACGGAGCCCTAGTTTTTTTTTATATTTGTAGTGATATGATGGTTTTGATATTCCCTAAACAGGTGCTGCGCTGACGCAGCAGTCCGGCTCTCCATCGATGCCGAACTCGCACTATGTGAACTTCCCTGTGCAGCAGCAGGGCCAGCAGCCCCAGCAGGTGCAGGCGCAGGCGCAGATCCTGCCACAGCACGGTGGCATGAGTCCACCCATCCCGCAGAGCCAGCAGAACGGTGTGCAGGGGGTGCAAGGTGTTCAAGGGGTGCAAGGTGTGCAAAATGCGGGACAGGTGCCCGCACAGTACCAGATGCAGCCTTCCTCACAGATGCAGCCGCTCATGCAGAACCCGCAAATGATGTACAACCAGGGCCAGGTGCTCATGCAGAACCAGTACGCAGGGCAGCAGGGCATGTACCAGCCCATCCCCATGAACCAGGTGCAAACTCCTCAACAGCCACAGCAGCAGCAGCAGGGACAGCCAGTCCCACAGCAAGCCACTCAGCCCCCAGCACCGAGCCACCTGCAGTCGCCTCAGAACCCTACACAGCCAGGGCAGCTGGAGCTTCAGGCGCGCCAGCAGCAGCAGCAAATGCAGTACATCCAGCAGCAGCAGCAGCAACAACAGCAACAGCAGCAGCAGCAGCAGCAACCGCAAGCCCAGATGCCCGTCCCCGTGCAAGCCGGCTTCAACAGCTCCCCCCAGCCCCCCGCCATGCCCATGCAGCAGCAGATGGTGCAGCAGGCATACCAACTCCCCAAGCAGCAGACCGTTGTGCAGCCACAAACCCAACTGCTCTCCAGCTCGCAGCAGTCGCAGCCCCCAGCACAACTGCCGCAGCCCACAGCGCAGGCCACAGCACAGCCTGTGCAGGCAGCACCTGCGTCACAGCAGACACAGGCGCAGCAGATGCATCAGCAACAGGTGTACTACCAGCAGGTGCAACAGCAGCAACAACAACAACAACAACAACAACAGCAACAGCAGCAGCAGCAGCAAGCACAGCAGCAGCAGCAACAACAACAGCAGCAACAACAGCAGCAGCAGGCGCAGGCGCAGGTTGCGGCCCAGGCACAAACTCAGACACAACAGCAGCAGCAGCAGCAAGCGCAGGCACAAGGCCAGACCCAGCCCGCCCAGGTCCAAGCGCAGCCGCAACAAACGTACCCCACCCAGCAACTCCTGAACGTGCAGCAGCAACAGCAGCAGGGCACACAGCAGAACACACAGTACCTCCCACAGGCCTACCCACAGCAACCTGCCGTGCAGATGCCTGCAACGACGCCCACGGTGCAGCAGTACCCACAGGCGCAGGCGGGCATGCAGGCTCCACAGGCCCTGCAGCCTACCCAAGCGCAGGCCCAGCCGCAGGCACAGTCACAGACAGGCACAGTGCAGCCAACACAGGGCAGTGTGCAGCCCATGCCCTACCATCCTATGTTCCCCGCACAACTCCCCCCCATGAGCATGCAGGCAGGTGGCGCTGCAGACATGCAGGTGCAGCAGATGAACAGCGCTGCCAACCAGCCGATTCCTCTGCAGAACATGCCCTCAAATGGTCTAAACTCCAGTGGTGTGTTCCAGCCAAGCTCGCCGGGCTTGCCACAGCAGGCACAGCAACCACAACCACAGCAGCAACAAACGCAGCAACAGCAACAACCACAGCAGCCACAGCAACAGCCTCAGGCACAGGCACAGCCACAGCAACAGCAACAACAGCAGCAACACGCCGCTGGACAGGCGATGTACATGCAGCCCCCTGCCGCCTTCATCCCCCTCGCCCAACAGTGCTCTTCTGAATCCATATAGGGCACAACATACGAACCGCTATATGGGTGAATTTTTTTTGCCCCCCCCCGTTTCAAATCACGAAACATTTTTTTTTGGCAAAGACATTTTTCAGCTGGTAAGAAAAAAAAATTTTTTTTTCGAGCACAGGCCCTGTCAGGGGGAAATTTTTTTTTTTTTTTTTTTTAACCTGAAAATTGTCTTTGCCGCGGAAAAATGTTTCGTGATTTGAAACGGGGGGGGGCAAAAAAAAGCCACCCATATTTTTCATTTTTTTTTTTTTTTTTTAAGACAGAGCAGAGGAGGGAGGGTTGGGCTACTTTTTACTAACGATGTGCGAAAACAAATGATACTGTGCTCGCTTGTACACACACCCCCCTTCAAAGGGGCTGTTTTAAAAAAGGGTGTGGGATGCATTACTCATTACGTTTCTTTTCTTTTTTTTTTTGAAAAACTTTTGGAAGATATGTAAGTGTCCGTTTGGTTCATCCTCTTACAAAGTTGCCTTTTCAAGATGACTAAGCTCACAGAGGCCTATGATCATCTGACCAAAGCTTTCTTTCTTTTTGTCGCCTGAAGGAGGAAATATAAACAAAATCATTTTGAACACACTTTACGGTTCCTGGGGGGACGAAACGCGTTGCAGAGACCACCGCCCCACCAAAACAGGTCGAGGCGCATGCGATTCACAACCTCTTCCCATAAGTTTTTATGTGTGTGTTACGATTCTATTTCTAGGCATTTACGAATGAATCCGAGCGAAACACGCCGACGCCCACCACAGTGTTTTCCCCCCCGCTCCTTTTTTGTTCAGTACAATTGGTGGGGAAAAAGTAGCTTTTCCCCCGAACAACGTTTTTTTAAAGATACTCTGCGTCCCAGAGGGGTTTGCATTATCAACGTTATTCTTTTTTTTTTTTTTTTTTTGAATAATTTTTGCAGTTACTGAAGTAGTGGTGGCTGTATTGTGACAAATTGCCCATCATAATTATGTATGGGGGAAAATACAACACGCTACCACAGAGAGAACCAACCATTTTTTTTCTTCATAAAACAACTTGTTGTCAATTCTAAAAAGATTGGAGGCAAGCGCTTGCGGGCAAAACAAAAAACGGGTTGAAAAAAAGAAGAAAAAAACAGAAGCTTGCTTGTTTTCTTTGAGTACTCAATCAGGGTGTTTCCTAATTTGCTTCCGCTTCCGGGGATTTGGAAAAAATTGGCCAGGGAAAAAAATTGCGGGAAAAAATTAGGGACGTATTTAAAGTGCTTATGTTTTGGTATTTTCCCGAAAAAAGTATGTTCGCTGTTCTGGATCGCTCCAATCATTCAAATAAAGCAGTTTTCGGGAATTTTTATTTTCACCGATGTTGGGTACCGTGCGCCTGCGGCGCTGCCTGTTTCTACAGGCAAACACTTGGCCCCCTTTACCTTACACTGACGGGTTTTGACCAAAACCAAGGACTTGTCCATTTCGTCAAATTGACCCCACCACAGAACGGGCGGATTCCGGAAATGCAAATGCCGGTGTTTTCGGGCATTTTCATGTTTCCAGGATCAGGGAGAGAAAATCTGGGTTGTGGGATTTACCTGGTCCCCTTTTCCTTACACTCATTTTGACCAACAGCAAGAACTTGGCCATTTCGGCAAATTGACCCCACCACAGCGCGGACGGATTCCGGAAATGCCATTCGCGGTGTGTTTTGGGCCTGAAAACCTACCGTTTCTTCAGGGAAAAAATTTGCTTCCGGATGTCGAAATTTTCCGGAAAAGTTCCGAAATTAGGAAACACCCTGTACTCAATTAACCACAACAACCGTACTTCAGTTTAACACATTTTTTTTTTTTTTTTTTTACCTTTTTGTTTTCCCGGCTTTGAGCGCACAAACAAAAGACCCGATCTTTTTTCCACACATCCCACCCTTTGCATGAGCTCGACTGAGATGCGTTTTAGCACGTTTCAACTACTCTTTTCCCCCCCTTTTTTTCCAGTGCCTGTGTCCTCCTATTGAACGGTGAGGCGTTTGCACTTCCAACTTCACCCCTTTTTTTTTTGTTACGTCGGACAAACCGAAGGTTCATTGATACGTTAGAACGAGTTGCTTTGGGGGGTGGTACTTGCCTGCTTGGGGTTTCTTGGTTTTATTTATTTATTTTTTGCCGTTCCCGATTACCCCCATTTGGTGACTCAGCACAAAGAGAGGCTTAGGTTTCATCTTCACCAAACCCCCTTTCAGAGTGTGTCTTGCATTATTTTTTTCACCCTTTTTTTTTTTTTTTTTTGTGCTTTCATCCGGGGCTGACATCGTGGGTCAGTCAGGAGGTGTGCCTGCATCAATTTATATTCTGTTGTTTAGGTGCACAAGAGAGACACACTCATCTTACCAGTTTTGCTTTTTGTTGGCGTTCTTCTTTAAGGTGACTAAGCACAGAGAAAAAAAAAAAATGATTGATGAATAAACCAAAGAATAATCTAATCAGACTAAGCACAGAGAGGCTTAGAGGTTCATCTTATAAACCTTTCTTTTGTTTGAGATGTTTATGCACTGTGAGGTATATTTCATCATTCAACTTTTCTCTTTGTTTCATCCCCCCCTTTTGTATGTCTGTGTAGTCTTTTTTTTTTTCTCTCCGTTACCTCTCGGAGAAATTGTCTGTTGCTTCCCAAACTCTCTCTCATACAACACGCATGTGTCCCACGCACGTGGCAACGAAGCTTAATGTGTTACATGTAAGAGTTACATGGGGGGACCTGGTCATTGCTTATAGCGGGGTCCTTTTCTCCCCCTTTTTTTTTCAAAAAAAAAGTACATGTAATAAAACACCATGTAACCTGGTAGCTTTTCGTCCATTTTTGTGTGATATTCACATATCTTTTAAAGTGCACATCCCCCCTGAAGGAGTGCGTGTTTTATTACCGGTATTATTGTGGTTAAGCACTGTGGGCTTAGACTTCATCTTCCCCCCCCCCAAAAAAAAAAAAATGATCTTTTTCCGAGGGAAAATCTCCCCACCCCCTTGCATGCAATACCAGTAAATGGGGCGACGAGCCTCATTTCCCCCCCTCTTCTATTTGTTTGTTTGTGTTTTTTTTTTTTTTTTTTTTTTTTGAAAAAAAAAATTGTTGTTACGTTATCTCCAGAACGTTTTTTGTGTTCAGCATTTAGCTGTGGTCATTAGAGGGAAATGGTACAGAAAATCCCACTCAAACCCCCTTTTTTTTGCGTCAATTTTTTACTGTTCAACGGGGAAAATATAATAAAACAAAAAAAAGCTCTCTCGCCATCTTTCCCAAAAAAATGCTATAAGGGGGTTGGATGGACGAAGTAGTAAGTATGCTCTCTTTTGCTCTGCCGAGACAGTGTGGCTGCGCGGTCTTGGCCTATTAGTTCTTCTTCCTCTGTGTGCATACCGTTTTTTGTGAGTGATCTCTCCCTTTTCTTATTAGCCCACCCCTCAAAAAAAATACAAAAAAAAGCACAATGCCTATTAGCCCCAAGTGGGGCCCTTAGGCGATTTTCAACACAACAAAACAAACTTATTCATTTCCTTATTTCTGTAGCATAACAGCGACTGGAAAAAAGGGAAATTAAAAGCAAGTATACTAACCCCTGTGGGAAGCATGGAGAGAGAGAGTGAGTGAGTAGAGCAACCCAAAGGTGGGTTGTCGATTTAACAGTAATAGAGTAGCACTGTAAGGATAGGATAGTTCCTTGTTCTCGGAGGGGGGAAAAAAAAACAGCAAAAATCTGGATTTATGTTCCCGTTTTTTTTTCTCCCTTTTTTGGGTGGGGGTTTTTTTTTGCCCTTTTTCGGGCTTTCCGAGCTCTGCCCTCGCTGTAGTGGGGTCATTTCGGGAAAATGGACAAGTTCTTGATTGATACAAATTTTGGTCACTACCACTAGTGAGTTGCTCACCATGCTAAATGGAACTGTGGTTCTGGGCCCACTTTAATCCCCTTGAAATTCAAAAAAAAGGGGTCCCAAACCGCGCGCTTCACGCGGAACTTTTTGCAGCTTTGGCCAAAGTTGCATTTTTGGCTGCAAAATGCAAAGGTGTTGGGAATTATATTTTTATTTTCGGAAATATTGTCCCTCTGCACAAATCCTACAGCGACGTTGGAAATATGGGTTCTATATTTTCGGCTACTTTACAGCCAATTTTACATGTACCGGGTAATATTATAATATTTGGCACAGAAATATTAGAATGTACACAAATCGTGGGTAAAATCCGAAATAGAAATATTATAATTTTTTCGGCCAAAAAAAAAATTTTTTTGACCATGTCGCAGAGTGAAAAATCGACCGAAATTTTCGATTTTGGTGTTGCAAAATTTTTCGAAAATCCTGAAAAGTGCTCAAAAACACGTGAAAACACATGTATAGGAACCCCATATGGGCCCAGCATTGCCCAGGCTTGGTGAAAATTTTTCCTGCATGGGGGCCCTCCGGGCCCCCAGGAACCATTGCGACCCGATTGGTTCACGTTACTGAAAAATTTGGTCCCTAAGACACACACGTGGTTAACATACCCCTGAAAAACACCCTACATCCACATAACGATCAACGTCCCAAAGTGACAAAGTGTTCCAGCTACCCCCATCCCCCACGTCGGTAAATATCATCATATAAATGAATTTGAACCCCTCTCCTTCCAGCACACCAACATACACATTTTGACACACAAGATACAACTGAACCATAACAGGGGTTTTTTGACACACAGAATACGAGCGGATTTGTGCGTCGGGACAATATTACCGAAAATGAAAATATGAATTTTCTGGAAATATAGCACCATATTTCCTTCGGTACCCCCAATGCTGCTTCGGTCGACGATTTCCCTCGCCTTCGGCTCGGGAAATCGTATCCCTCAGCAGCATTGGGGGTACCTCAGGAAATATGAGTACTATATTTCCAGAAAAAATATACTATTTTTGGATGGGACAATGATTATGTACCTGCATGCAACCTCTCTCGCGGGGAACCGTGTGCATCACCAACCAATACAGTGCGTTCTGGGGTGCGATAAGTTAGTCTTAACCCGCGTGGAACCAGTGCCTTTTGTTTTTTGTTTTTTTGGGGGTGAGTTTTATTTTTTTTTTGTGTACGCTGTAAGTCTTTTCGGGGAGCGGGGGTGGGATGTGAGTTTGTGTGTGTCAGTTTCAAAATGAAAGGGTTTTTTTTTCCTCGTTTTTTATACAAATTTTTCGAAGCAAGAGAAAAAAAAAAAAAAATACTCCCCTCCCTTATCGAACGTGCGTGATGCAGCTTTTCTTTGAGAACAAAAAATTTACCCCCCTTTTTTTTTTTGCATATTTTTTATAAATAAGTTATTACGAATTTCCTGGGGAAACAACGTCGCCCCTCTCCCCCCCCCCATTCAGTGGTCCTCCCTTCCCCCCTCCGTTACCATTAAACAGAGCACAAAGCACAAAACAAAACATTTTTCAATCCCGGTTAGAAAAAGAAGAGAGAAAAAAGGGGGTTTTGAGTGAGAATTTCATAATCTCTGAAGCCTTTTCTCTCAAATTATCGTAGCGGTTTGGATCTCGAATTTCATCTGAAATTATTCCAGAGACGAGATCAACACACGATTTTTTTCCCATCGCTGTTGAGCGATTCGGTAAAGCTCTTAATCAAACAAAAAGGTTAAAAGAATTTGGCGTTTACGAAAAAAAGGGGCTAATACTTTCTGTATTAGCACACACGATCGTCTTCACGGCACGTAGCTACAACCTGAGTTCAAAAAAAAAGGTTTCGAGTGGTGTTGTGGTGTATGATAATTCAACTTTCCCCCCGGAGGGTGTGGTTTTTTGCGTATCGCGTTCTGCAGTTATTCTGTAGGTTTTAGCGTTTTAAGAAAGTTATTTTGCGTTGTACACGACATAGTAGGTGACTATACATTTCATCAAAATTTTCAAAAAAAAAAAAAGTCCATGTGAGAATGGGCGCGATGTGCGTATCTCATAATTTCTTTTTCCTTGTGGAATGGAAGGTATACAAATGTATGATGTGTCGACCATGTTCTTGTCAACAGCTGTCCACGGCGGGTTGGTCGCGTTAGAGTGACTACTAGTCATACTTGGACCCCCATATGGGGGGAGCCCTTTTCCCCCATATTTTGAAAAATTCTGAGCCCCAAAAAAATATGGGGGTAATATATGGGGAATATGGGTGCGGTGTTACCTATTGTTTGTACGTTACTTTGGCTTTGTTCCATATTTCCCCCATATTTTAGGGCTCCCCCATATGGGGGTCCAAGTATGACTAGTAGTGCTGGTAGTCCAAGGTATGACCTAGTGTGTTTTGCTTACTGGTGGGTACCAGTTGTGCGATGCCGTGTCATGCTGTCGTGACCCCCTCCCCATCCCCTCGTCCATTTCCCTCGCCATCTCCCTCGTTGATGATACGAGGGGGATATTTTTTTTCCCATGCGAAAACAAAACTGAACATTTTTGTTACCTTCCCGGTTCTTTTTTAAAAAAAAACACGGGTAAGGAAATATCTTTTGTTCTTTTCCTGAACTGAAATGTGTATGAATGGATTTTTTTTTGTGTGGATTAGTGCAGCTGCAAGCAGTCATTGAGTGTTTCAGGGATTATGGATGAGAGTGCGTAGCTGATATGGGGCAAAGTGAGTGAGGAGAACAAACCCTTTTTTGTTCTTCAGTAAATCTGCCATTTCCCCCCCTTCTTTTCGCAACGAGGGACGGGAAAAAAATAATAATACACAAAATATACAGGCAAAACCTGTAAAACCCCTTTTTTTGTTTGTTTTTTTTTTTAGGTACACTGTCACGAGAGGGCTTTGTATTTCAAGCCAACCTTTTTTTTTTTTTTTTTTTGTTGCTGGTACATTGTATGTATCAACGCACATCCTCACACACAAAAGGGGGGGGCGGTTATGGGTTTGGGTTTTTGTTGGGTGCCTTTGATATACAAAAAAAAACCACAAAAAAAGGGGGGTTTTTTTCCTTTCACGAAAAAAAAAAAGTTTACAAATATCTCTCTTCCCTTTAAAAAAAAGCGATGCCACTTCTTTCTTTATCGACATCCCTTCTCTCCCCCTCCGGGCCCCCCTCCCCCAACTGGACCCTACATCGGGCCTCATGACCCTGTGTCTCCAGCTCCTTTTCATTCATCTGATAGGAAGCGGGAGGAGTAGGGCATATCAGATGTAAACCACGAAAGTGTAGTATGTGCTCTTAGTATCGTTCTCTCCGTCGCCTCAGAAGCGTTTTGCTCATTGACGTTGACCCTAATTTATTTTTTTCTTGGATCCTAACATCACATAGGCCTCATGACCCTGTGCCTCCAGCTCCTTTCATTCATCTGATAGGAAGCGGGAGGAGTAGGGCATATCAGATGCGCCTTGCTTCCATTAGCAGGCTAATTTAGGCTGGAAAACGAGATTTGACCTGAGCGGATTGTGAACCGCCTCCGTTCTCTTACGGTACTTCATCACACTCCCCATCCTCCCCACCCGATTTTTTCAACCCCCCCCTCCTCTTAACTGCACTTTCAGGTCTTTCTCGGTTGGACACAAAAGTTTTGTTTTTTTATAATGGGTAAGTTTGATGTCCGCGTCATGGCTTGCCGGAACCTTTACAACAAGGAGACCTTCGGGAAGAGCGACCCGTATGTCGTGGTCTCCTGCGGAGACAAGAAGTACAAAACCACCACCAAGAAGAACACCCTCAACCCTTCCTGGGAGGAGAAGTTCACCTTCATGATTGCCGACCCGGAGACCACACAGCTGCAGCTTGAGGTCTGGGACAACAACATGGTGCGCGATGAGAAGATGGGGATTTTCAACGTTTCCCTCAGTGGCCTTACGAAAGGAAAGGTTGAGGACAACTGGCACATTCTGAATGAAACCAAAAGCGGTGAAATTCATATCAGGCTTATGGCTCATGACTTTGGCAGAGATGCGGCTGCACCAAAGCCTTCTGCTCCTCCCGCATCTGCACCACCACAGCAATACCAGCAGCCTCCCCCACAGCAGCCCCCACCACAGCAGTACCAGCAGCCTCCACCACAACAATACCAACAGCCCCCACCCCAGGCCTACCCCCCACCACAGCAACAGCAGCCGGCTGGCTACTACCCGCCCCCAGCTACCGGCGCGCCTGCTGGATATCCACCACAGGGCGCCCCCGCCCCTGGGTACCCTCCTCAGGGCGGTGCGTACCCACCACAGGGCGGCGCCCCCGCTGGATATCCACCACAGGGTGCCCCAGGGGGGTACCCTCCGCAAGGGGGAGGTTATCCTCCACAGGGAGGTCCGCCTGCAGGGTACCCGCAGCAAGGGGGTGCGAAGACGAGCTACTCGAACGAAGACATCAACGGGGCCACGGTGCATGGTGCAACGATCAACACCTGTGACATCATCAATTCGCATCTGACCAACTGTAACATCACGAAGGCGGATTTCAAGGGAACGGTAACGCTTGTGAACTGCACGGTGCGTGAGGTGGACGTCTACGGCATGGTGACTGTGCAAGGAGGCAGGTTCGAATGGGGCGAAGTCAAGCCTGGAGGTCAGCTTGTCAACCAAGGGGGGTTCGTGAAGGATATCGACAACTACCATGGGTACTGAGGGGAAAAGGGGGAAGGGGGAGGAGGGGGGTGGGGATGGGGATGGGTGCGGTGAAGGGGGTTTTTTGATAAAAACAAATTGTTGTCAATTCTAAAAAAAAAGATTGGAGGCAAGCGCTTGCGGGCAAAACAAAAAACGGATTGAAAAATACAAGAAGCTTTGCTTGTTTCTTTTTGAGTACTCAATTAACCACAACAACCTTGCTTCAGTTTTAACACATTTTTTTTTTACCTTTTTGTCCGGCTTTGAGCGCACAAACAAAAGACCCGATCCTTTTTTTTTAAGTAAAGTTTTTAATATTGTCCAGGGGTTAAGTTAGCTTTTTTTTTTTCTCGCTGAGTCGGGTTTTCTGGGTTTTTTTCGATTTTTCTGGATTTTGCGAAAAATAACCAATCCCCTCCGCGAGCGCAGCGAGCGGGAAAATTTTAAGGTGCACCTCCGCGAGCGTAGCGAGCGAAAAAAAAATTCCGCGATTTTTGGGCAAAGTTCAAAAATCCCACCAAAAAATGGGGGGCTGGGGATTTTTGGATTTGTCCTAACAATTTTGGAGCATAAATTTGAAGAACAGGACTGGTGTACCCCTCACCGACCTCAGTTCCCACGTCCTGCTTCACCCGCACTCTCGCAACACTAGTACTGAACCCGAAGTTCGCCAGAGATCCCTGTTGCCTCTTCATATGAATAATTCCCAGTTCTGACCGGGGGTTTGTTTGGGTCGGGAGGATATTTTTTTTCTTAGAGGGTGGGGTGGGGGCTCCGCCCCCACCCCTACCCCACCTTCCCAGCCTACACCACCCAAAAATTTGGATTTTTTTTTTTCGGATTCCATTTTTTTTTTTTTTTTTTTTGAAAAACCCGAAAACCCGAAAACCGGGTTTTGAAAACCCAGAAACCCGCCCTAACTTAACCCCTGATATTGTCGAGGGGGTGTTGTCGTACAAGAAAACTTCGCGCTTTTTTTTGTTTTTTGTTTTTGAAAAGGTGGCTTTTCTTTGTTTCACAAAGGTGAATATTAAAAAAGAAAAATTGCAGTGAGGCTTAGGTTCATCTTATAAAATAAACCCCCTTTTTCTTCTTCTTTTTTCGCTCGATTTCTAACAAAACTGACCGCAAGGTTGTTAACGTTGTCCCTCCCCCACGGAGTCAGTGCTCTGCGCCCCAAAAGCGTTTTTTCTTTTTTTGCACTATCAACTTCACCTTTTTTTCCCTCCCTTCTTCTCCCCACTATTTTTGTTAAAAGTTTCGCCCATTTTTTTTTTTTTTTTGTGCTCCGTTGTGATCCGTTGCGCGTCTGTAAGCTGTAAGTCTTTGTAAGCTGTGTGTTTGATAACTAATAAGAGGGTGATTCTAATTCTTGCGCAGAATATGGCTTCCAATGAGATTTGTGTATGTATGTGTTGAACGCAGTTGTGGGCAGTTACTATAGGCGAAACCATAACCCTTATGAGTGTGTGTGTGGGCCCGTTCTTGGCTCATATTTCCATTCATTTTTGTAAAAGGGGTTTTTATTCACAAAAAGAGAATGAAGAGAAAAAAAAATTATCTGCTCCTAAGCCTCTCTGTGCTTAGCCACCTCTTTAAGAAAAAAAAATCCCCTCTTCGCATTGTAAAGGAAGCTTGCGTTGCGTATGTGTGTGTTGAGCGCAGTTACGGGTAGTTCCTAAGAGTGGAACAGTACCCCAGGATGTGCCCATTCTTTACAATCTTTCATTTTTTTTTATGTTTAACGTGCACCCCTTTTCCCAGGTGACAATAAAACCCCCCCACATAACAGACTTTCCCCCCTGGTAAGGGTAATTACAACCAAAGAAAAAAACCCTGGGGCCTTTTACATTTTTTTTTAAACCTACGAAAGCGTAGCTTAAAGGAGAAATAGTTTTCCTGATACGGTCGTCGATCACCCCCTCCTCCAACAGGGGTAATTGAGCAATCAACGAAAAAAACCTCTTTTTTTCCCTTCTACTTTGCTTATCAGAGTTACTATTTTTTCTCTTCCGATGATTGTTTCCAATGATTTTTGTACCTATATTATATGCGACCTTTTCAATCAACACCAATGACTGCAAAAAAAAAGGGAGAAAATGAAAAGAACGATGCTAGCCGTTCAGGGTGCCATTGTGGAAAGGGAATTTGGATGAATGGTTTTAAATATTTTTTTAAAAAAGACTAAGTATAGCCAAGCATTAGGATCGTCTTACAAAGCATATTTCGCTGTTTCTCCCCAACATTTGCCTCTTTTCCCCCCCCCATAAATTAATTGCAAAACACAGCCCCCTTTTCACCCAACATTTTTAGTAAAAACCTCCTCACGTTTACGTGGGAACTGAGCCCCCCGCGCCCTCCCTCCCATAGCTGAGAATAAGCCGGGTCCCGGGATCCGGGACTAGTACTGGGAATCCCCTCTCGCCCCCACCCTCCCGCGCGCTTTCAGGCGTTTACACAGCGTTTTCGCCCGGTCCCCAGGTCCACGAAGTCTTATTCTCAGCTATGCCTCACCTTCAAATCCAGACCCCACCTATCCGCCACACCAGCTTGCGTGCAGACAAGATAACTTCTGCGTCGTTTATTTGCTTCTTTCCATTTCAACACACTTCTCCCAACCCCTCTACCACCAGGGGGAGACCAGAACCTTACACACATCCCCCCCCCCCCCCCCCCCGACATCACCTTTTTTTCCCCATCTCTGATTCCAACCACACCAAATATGCCCACCCACGTTTTAGTGGCTTCTTCTGCATCCCCTTCCCCTTCTCCTTCCCCTTCTCCCGGGGTTGCTGCGGCGCCCACTTCCCCCATCTCAGCACCTTCCCCTCCTTCAGTTTCTCCCCTTAATGGTGATTCCCCTACCGGGCTTCCCTGCCCGACCTGGTATCTTCTGTTCCGCAGTGGAGTGTTCCGTCGTGAGATTGGCAAGGGGCTGGCTAATTCATGCTTTCCTGCACGTAGACATGAACACCTTGCTTTGAATATGAACGCGACGTCACAGCGTACTGGGTGCAAAGTGATGTTTTTGGTGTATCTGCAAAAGGCAAGAGGATTGACTGCGCGGAAGAGGGCGGAGCGTGTCAGGGCGGCGGCAAGAAGGGTGAATATTGCTGACCCTGCGTTGGTGAGGGGGGCTGTGGAGGAGGTGGAGAAGGGTGCGAAGCGGCTTGAGGAAAACTCTAATCAGAACACCGCGGAATTGTTGCAGGGCAGTGCGTACTACCCTTCCGCCTTTTTTAAACCGGCACGGCATAAATCAGCGCTTCTCAGCTGCGAATCTGCGACAACAACCGAACACAACCACGATGTCCAAACATGGCTCCTCCGCTTCTGGAATGCAGTTGACAAACAGACCCCTTTCCCCCTCTCCGACAATACGACGGAAAGCAAAGCTGTGCAGCTTGCAGACCGACGATGCTTCGTTGATTTGCACATAAGGATTCATTGGTATCTCCTCTACCGGGATTCGCTATCGGGGGTATTAGAAGAGGCGGGGGAAACCCTTTGCAGACCGGATCATCCAAATCAAGAAAATCCAAGGTTCACAGCGTACACCACCACAGCATCTCCTGCACCAGAAACAAAGCATCTTTCCGAACGATCCATCAGAAATGTACGAAGCTGCCGTGCGGATGCTGCAAGAATACGTGCATGGAGAACACCTTCGGTGCCCCCTTCTATTCAATCTAAAGAAAGGGAAACCGTAGAGAGGATTGCTGAAGCAGATTTGGGGTCCTTTACGAAAGGTGGGCGCACTCTAACTCATGAGGGGTTTACGCATGCGTTATTTAAAATATGCGATGCATGGACGGAAACTAACGATCCTTTGGAGATGTGCGAGCTGCTTCGGACCTTATACGA
Organism: Rhynchopus sp. YZ270_cl-10; assembly: GCA_964035575.1. Classification (NCBI taxonomy): domain Eukaryota; phylum Euglenozoa; class Diplonemea; order Diplonemida; family Diplonemidae; genus Rhynchopus; species Rhynchopus sp. YZ270_cl-10. The sequence goes on from OZ037933.1 coordinate 791,331, forward strand.
GGCAGTTTTTGATGTACCAGAAATGGAGGGTGAAACGGTAGAAAATGATGCATCATTGTACGCATCGTTGACAGCGCACGAAAGGAGGTTGATTGGCGTTGAGTATGATGTAGATGGGGTAGGTGTGCCTGCGGGACCTCGGATGGATGTAAACCAGGCGATGCCCTCAACAGAACAGTTGGAGGTCGAAAATGAGGACGGAAGTACAGCAGAAGTCATTCCCCCAGGAGAGACCCTACAAAGCCAGCTTCAAGACAACACAGAGCTCTCCGCGTGGATGGCATCTGCTTCACAGCGGTTAAACACCTTGCCAAATGAGGTGCCAAAAGAAGGAGTTTCCTCCTCCTCGGTTCGCACTGCGTATGATAACCGGAAATCACCAGATGCAAAATTTCTATTAGAAGCGGTGTTAATGCAACGAATTACGTGTAGACTTAACCTTGGTGAAAAAATTTCTGCCAAATCATCGCTTCTCCGATATCTTAAGGACAATACGATAAACGATGCAGGGTTGCAAAGCCTTCATCGGATGGAGCCGAGGGTGTGCCGGCTCTTTGGTACTGCGTTGGATGTTGCGCGAGCATGTGACCGAAACTGGGCAGAGTTACAGTCATACACCTATGCAATGGACGTCCTCGAACGGCATGATGGGGGAAGCCATACCAATCAAAACGCACACAAAGCGAAGCCCCTGCAAGGCTCGTTTCTGCAAAGGCAGAGGCCTGCAGAGAGCGTTAAGAAGGCGTCGAAGAGGCGGAGGAAAGCGGATGGGATGAGCTGCACTGCGCGCAGTGCTCGGTGGTACAAAGGCGAGCAGGCAGTACGTCCGCAAAGCACCGGTACGCTAGAAGGGGTTGAGGTGTTGCGTATAGGAAGCCCGGCACCGCCTCCGTCATCGTTTGTGGGTGATGATGGTGGGGGTGGGGGTGATGGGGGTGGGGGTGGTGATGGTGCGAGCAAGGCCAAACAGCCCAAAGCACGCTCGCCCTCTCCCAGCACACCATCCCCCTTCGTTGTGCACACCCAGCGGCCGCTGCCGTCCACCTCCTCCGTGACAGGGATTGGTGCTGGGAAGGTTGGTGGGCCTGGGCATTATTATCTGAAATGAGGGATGTTTTTAGTCTTTCATGAAAGCAATTTGAAGCGGTGTCTCGTCTCAGCTCTGTCCAGAGAAATGAGATTGAGGTGTGTTTGATAACTAATAGGGGGTAATTCTTGCGCAGAATATGGCCCCCAAAGGGTGTTTGTGTGTTTTAAAACCCGTGTTTGGGGTACTCCCTAAGTGCAGGATATGCCCAAAATGGGGATGCGTGTTGAACGCAGTTGTGGGCAGTTCCTAGCCTAAGAGTGGAGCATTTGCCCCAATGGGAATGTGTGTTGGTATATGCCGTTCTCGGCGAGCAAATCCTAGCCTCAACTGGGGCCAGGATCCCCATGGAGTGTCAGTGCCTGCGTCCCAGAGGCGTTTGCGCACATCAAACTCCACGTTCTAGGAACACTCATGTCCCACCCCTTTTTTTTTTGCATGCGCGACCGAGCTGCGTTTTTTTTTAGTACGTTTTCAACTCTCTTCCTCCACCATTTACACCGGAGCATGCGTAGGAGTGCTAACAGCAAAAAGTGAACCATCAAAAAAACCTCTTTCTTTCTCCCCCCCCTTTGCAACTGTCGCTTTCACACCACACCCCCCGCACTCACCCCTAATTTTGCCTACGCTAACATAGCACTGCTCCACCCGCACCTGGATAGGGCACTTTGCATCCCCTGCGACTACACTCTGTCCAGCACCTCTGTCATTTTCTCAGCGCCTTCTCCATCGTCTCCCCCCTGCCTCCATCATTGCTGCTCACCCACTCCTCCTCCGCCCATCCAAAGACGGCTTCGAGCAAACACCTCTCTGCAACGTTACCCAGGATATGCCTCACCTTGCACGCTATCACTTTATATCAGATGTAACCCACGAAAATGTAGGACTGCAAAGTTGGGTGCCCACCCTCCCCGGTACAGCCGGTCATACCAAAAGGTACACTGTTACTCATGCAGGGTGTTGCTCATGACAAGGTACACTGTTAGTCATTGTACCAAGGTTACCAAGGTACACTGTTCACGAGAGGGCTTTTGTATTTCAACTCTACTTATATCCCTCTCCACCCCACACAGTCACCCCCCCTCCCCCCACACTTCTAATGGGAAACGACCCAGGCACAGAGCCTATCAGCGCTGAGCTGGATCATGCAGTGGCATCGGATGCGGAGGCAGGCGAGGCTGACACCACCACCCCCGCCCCTGAGGTGTTCCGCAGTGCCGTGCCTGCGAACTCGGTGCAGATGAACGCTGACGACGAGGTCCTGCACATCCACCGCCAGGAGGTCCAACACAAAGAGCTCCGACGCGAACGGCGTGCCCTCAAGGACCTGCACTCCATGGTAGGGGAGACGATCCCCATGCAGGCAGACCTCTCCGCACTCACACACCGAGGCATCATCGAGGGTCTCGTTGACGCGACCTTTCCGTCTCTCGATCCTGAAGTGCGGTCTCAGTATTTGACTGCAATATTGCCGCCACAACGTGAAGACGGTACTGAAGTATGGTCAGAATCAATCGAAGGGCGCGGGTTTGTCGTTGTGCTTGCAACCATTGCAGGATTGGAAGGGAACAAAATGGCGTTAGCGAAACTGAGCACACCCTTAAATCTGGGACCAGGACAGGAACAGGTACGGTTTGTTGCATTGGTGATGGGGCCACCACACATGGATGCACACATGACAACGAGGACTGTTATGGAGACGGGACGGTCTATGGCAGCAATTCTATCGGAACCTGCGTTCCGTCTCAAAGCTGAGCATGCCCACTCCGAAGAACAAATGCACTCCTGTTTCAAAGAATTTGTCGAGCAAAAACAGGTGGAACACGAGGAAATCGTTGCACGCCCTGCAGAAAAACCCAAAAACCTTCCCCTCTGTGTCACCCCCTTCTCGGGTCTCATTGATGACGTACAAAGGAGGCTTAAATGGTACGGCTCTGATTTCACCGAAGCTTTTGGATACAAAGCGAAAGTCATCTCCACCTCAGTGTATCTCTTCTGTGTGATTCTTGCCCCGGCGATTGCGTTTGGAGAGCTTATGAGCGACAAAACGAAGGCCCATATTGGGCCAATGGAAATTCTCATTTCGCAAAGTGCATCGGGATTGGTGTTTTCGCTCTTCGGAGGTTGTCCCTTTGTGATCATTATGACAACCGGTCCGTTGACGGTCTTTATTGGGTTCTTGTATGACCTGACGGACAGTATGGGTATCGAATTTCTTCCGTTTTATGCATGGGTTGGTGTGTGGAACGCGTTTTGGCTGTTCTGCAGTGTGACGTTCAATTTATCGAATCAAATTCACTATGTGACAGCGTTTGTTGATCAGATCTTTGCGTGTTTGGTGGCAGGGATTTTTGCGTACGAAGCGATCAAGCCGACGGCGGAGAACTTCTTCGACCCGGAGTCTGGGAAGGAGGCGGCGGGGTCGATGGGGGTGGTGCTTTCCCTGGGGACCTTCATTGCGGCGGTGAAGCTGATGGGGCTGCGCACTTCGCAGCTTACAAACAAAACCTTCCGGAACATTGTGTCCGACTACGGCACTGCGATTGCCGTTCTCCTTATGGCTGGAGTCTATCACCTGGCAGAAGTGGACGGTGTCGAGACGCTGAACGTCCCTGACTATCCCGAGCTGACCCAAGACCGTTCTCTGCTAGTTGACATGACGAACATCCCGCTCTACGCAGTGTTCGTTGCAGCAGGCCCCGCCTTCCTGCTGTTCACGCTGTTCTTCTTAGATGAAAACATCACGTCGATTCTCAGCAACAAGCCAGAGTTCAAGCTCCGCAAAGGCGAGGCGATGCACCTGGACCTTTTCGTCGTGGCGGTGATCAACCTGGTGCTGGCGTTGACAGGGCTGCCGTTCCTCCATGGCGCGCTGCCGCAAAGTCCGCTTCACGTCCTGCAGCTTGCAGATCAAGAGGAATACATCGAGCAGGTATGGGGGTTTTGATACAAAAGTGGATTAGTGCTTTTGGGGGAAACGGAAAAAAAAATGTTTTGAATACTATGACGTTACTTCCAATTTTGTATAAACTACGTAAAAAACAACAACACCCTCAGGGAGTCCTGCGCAAGCGTGTTGTAACAAGTAGAGAGACACGGATGACATCCCTCCTCTGCCACATTCTCATGACTGCCGCCACCATCGGCGCGCTGCCCGCCCTCAAGGCGCTCCCTGTCCCTGTGCTGCACGGTGTGTTCCTGACGATGGCGTACCAAGGTGCAAACGGGAACCCCTTCGTGGAGCGCATCTTGCTGTGGTTCACGGAGCTGTCCAGGTATGGTCAAATGTGCTACCACACCCTGTTTGGGTAAAAAAGGTTTTGATATGTAGGGCAGTATTCGTTGTCTACAAAATGAGGAAAATGTGGAAAAAAAAAAAAAAAAAAAAAAAAAGAGGAGTTTTTTTTGGGAGGTTTTTTTCGCGCTTCTCAAAAAAATCTCCTCAAATTAGTCCGTTCTCTTTTTTATTGTATGTCTGCTTTGAGGGGTTTAGTTGTATTTTGGGCGTTCGTGCAATATTCATATACCAAGACACACCCACACACCTCCACCTCCCCCCCGCAGCTACCCGCCCACTCACATGGTGCGTCGTCTGCGCCTGAAGACCATCTACATCTGGACGGGCATCCAGCTTCTGTCCTTCGCTGCGCTCTGGGGGGTCAAGGTATGCTTGAAACTGTGTGTTCGCATCAAACAACCAAGGTCCTCTTGTACCTTCCGTGGTACATCGGATGTGGCCAATGTTGAGTACCCCAGTTTATTCACTAAGGTGGGTAATTTAGTCGATGGATAAATGCGTGATAAAATGGATGAAAAAAACCGTCATATAGGCGAGGAAAGGTTGCGTGGAGTTCACACGAGAAAAAAAAGCGAGGTGTCTACACGTCATCAATTATTTTTCAATTTTTCAAAAAATTAAAATAAAACCAACCTATCCCACCACCACTACAGAGCTCCCCTGCAGCCCTCGGGTTCCCTTTCGTGATTGTGATCTTGATTATTGTGCGCCACAAAGTGCTTCCCTTGATCTTCTCGGAACACGACATCGAGATCCTTGAGGAAGATTAGAAAATGGGACACATGAGCGGGGAGGGGAGAGGGGGAGGACAACTGAAGGGTGATGTTCCCGACAAAAAAAAAATAGTGGAGCACACTCTAGGGTGGCTACACTAATACAACCAAGTTTTCAAAAAATAAATAAAGTGGAGATTTTGCACAACCCGAGGCAACTACACTACTCCAACAATTTATCAAAAATAGAAGCAAACTTTCAGGTACATTTTTTCATCCCTCTCAATTGAAAGTAAAAAGAGGGTAGGAAAAAAAAATAAGAGAGTGACGCGTATTACCTCAGAATGGTGCTTTAGGTATCCAGGTCATTGTACCAAGGTGCACTGTTCTCGAGAAGGGTGTTGTGTTTCAAGTCAACTTTTTTAAAAAAAAAATATCAAACCGTGTGTGCCGAAGTTTGTAGATGATGGCTTGTATGACAAGAAGGGTGGTGTGGTGTATGTTTTGTGATCAAGGTGAGTTGAGAAGCTTAGAGGTATCTTACAATTTCTCCGTGCCTGCGTCCGCTGGAGTCTGGTGAGGCGTGCCGAGTTACTATTTTTTTCTTCTTCTTTCTTTTTCTTTTTTTTTTTTGCGCATCCTTTCGTGAAATGCGTACAGCGGTTTAGCTTTCTTGCCCCAAGCAAGCATTCGGCACGCCGTTTACTTTCACCCCCCCTTTTTTTTTTTGGATGTCAAACAAGAAAATACAAAATCTGTTCAGTAGTTCTAGTCTGTATATTTTCTCTCCCCCTTCTTTTTGAGTTGTATACCCAGTATATTTCATCACGATTCGTGTACATGGTGGAGTAAAAAAAAACATAAAGGGAAAGGACAGTGGAGATTTTTGCACAACTGGTGGCAACACTACCGAGGCAACTACACTACTCCAATTTATTAAAGAAAAGCAGGGAAGCCTCGTTTTTTTTTCATTTATTGTAACAATAAATGGAAAAATGCCCCAAAGAAGGTTAAAAACTAAAAGGTGGATTTAAGGGATTATCAACTCCTAAAGAAGGTATTTTGTTGTTGTTGTTGTTGTTGTTGTTGTTGCGCAATCCCAGAACACAGTCAGCTGAAACTGTGCGACAACAATAGTGACAAAGCATGTTGGAGGCTTAGGTTCATCTTATAGTGGCATGCCCCAGATTCCCTCGTGGTTCTCTCGTAAGTCTCCTGTGGGTTCTACCAGGTGCCCCCCCCCCACACCATATACCGTAGGATTGATGGGGGTCCTCCCCACGGTGCACCGGTCATTGTACTAGAGGTACACTGTTCACAAGAGGGTTTTTTTGTGTTCCAAGTCAACCTTTTTTTAAACTTGTGTGTGTTCAGGTCTGATGTATTGATCATATTGATTAGGTAGGAATCCAGGTACATATGGCTTGGCTTGAGATAATTTTTACCAGACAATAGTTGTACCAAAAAAAGGGGGGGCTCCCTCAGGGCTAGGGGAAAAAAAACGAAGTAGTTTTGTGTGTGTGTTTGATAACTAGTAGGGGTAATTCTTGCTCAGAATATGGCCCCAATGTGTGTGTGTGTGTGTTGGAAACGATATTATCTTTTCGTCTTCTCAATTTTTATTTTTATTTTGTAATTTGTAAAACCAATGTTCTGGTGAGGGTACACTGTCCATCATATTTCATTTTTTTTTTTTTTTTTTTTTGTCTTTTTTTTTGAAATGAGAGTGCGTGTAGGGAGAGAAGCGCATTTATCTTTGCACTTGTTTTCATACCATAGGACCTATTAGGTACACTGCCACGAGAGGGCTTTGTATTTCAACTACTTTTTTTTATACGGTGACTAAGCACAGTGAATAACCAATGTTCAAAACATTAAGCAATCCAATCAGACTAAGCACAGCGAGGCACAGGTTCACGCAACCGTTCTCTTTCTGGTGTGTGTGTGCACATGACACACATTCGTCTTACAAGGTTTCCCTTTATAAATTTTTTTCCTTCAAAAAGCAAAGCGCAGAACGCAGAATACCACCCTCCCCTGACCCGCTCTCAAACCCCCCAGCAATTTTTTTCCAAAAAAAGAAAAAGTGTACATCAGTCAAGTTAGGGGTAAAATAAAAGACGGAATTTTTCTCTTTTCTTCTGTTGTTGGCCGCAGGGTACTTGTGCTTTCATCCGGATGGCTGGTATCGTACGTGGGTCAGTCGGAGGTGCCTGCATTAATAACTTCACTTTCTTTTTCTTTTCTTCGACGTATTGATACACCCCCCCCATCTCATTCAGAAATACACCCCACACACACACCACCGCCCCCCTTTTTTTCTTTTCTCTGAGCAGTTCAAGACAAAAATTCCAAAAAAATCTTCAAAAAATGGGTCGCCGTCGTGACCGCAGCGTTGACTCCGCTGATGTATCGATACCACGCAAACGGCATAAATCTGATAAGAAGAAGTCCAAGGCGAAGAAGAGCAGGAGACGCTCCCATTCTGTTTCCTCCTCCGGGTCTGCCACTTCGGAGATGAGTAGGGATACCAAAAAGCGGTTGAAGGCGCTTCAAAAGGAGGATTCACGCCTTCGAAAGGAAAGCCGCAGTGAGATGAAACTCATTGAAAAAGAGGCAAAGAAGGAGGCAGAGTATATAGGGAAGGTTGCCAAAGGGTTGGATAAGGTGCTGTCAAGCAACTCCGATAAGCAAGACAAAGGCCGGCCGTTATCCTTGCAGCACGCAGCTTTGGTGAGCACCATACAAATTTTGTGTAAAGTGCAGAGCCATCCAAAAGATGGACCACCACTCACCATGGCAGCAGCTTCAGAAGAGCTAACCTACCTTCGCAACACAAACTACGGGTTGGAATTATTGCTTCGGGTAGGGTTTGAGGAATTGGGTGAACCAGTGTTTTTTACGTTTCGTCAAAAATATTTCGAAATGATCCCATTCGCTGTCGACTACATCAAAAAGGTGTTGGTAGGGATGACCGCCAAGCTTGAAGCTGGATTCTCCGGATTCCCTCATTTAAGTGATACGATAGGTCATTCTACTCTAGAAAAGCTGTGCGGTACCACAACCGTTACTCAACTCACCAATAAAGTGATTGGAACTGCGTTGGGCATGCTGTGTGGGGATGTTCTCGGACTTCCCTTCTCGAATATGACGGCGGAAACGATTGACCGCTGGTTTGTTGCGGTGTCGGATTTTCATTTGCTTCCTCCTGCTGCGTTGGATTCATCACCTGCTCATGGCGGGTATTGGAAAGGGAAGACCAAAACCTTTTTTGGAGAATACTCTGGGGATCTTGGCGTCGGTATCAGCACTGCCTTGGATATTGTAGAGCAACGTGGCCTCGACTGTCGCAGCTTTCCGAGAAAGGTTGCTGGAGACTATTCTGCGTTTCTGGGGCACGAAAAGATGCGGATGTTCACCGAAACCCTGAAGGTTTTAGTCGCCAAACTCCGTTCTGGTGACGACCCAAAACAAACCGGGCTCTGCCTCAACCCTTCAGGCCTTCACGGAGCGGAGACCCACGCTCTCCTCCCTCTTCTCTCTCTCACGATGTTCCCCCCTGCTACCGAAGGGTCTACAACTGAGGTCTCCGACCAATCACTGCTTGACAATGTGAAGGCAGCGTTGCTTCCGTTTGTGGTCCACTCTGATGGGATTGGCGCGGGGTTTACGTATTGCCATATCATTCATTATCTGTTGCGGACCCATGTCGATTCGTTTCACCCAAAGCTTTTTTTGAAGTTTGTCTACGAAAAAGCAGGCCTAGTCCATATGTCTGACTATTTAAAACGGTGTTTTCGGTTAATGGAGGAAGCTATTATTGATGAAAACGGGGTTTATATAGTAAAAGAGACGTACCTGGAGGATATCAAACACGAATTAGAAAAGGCAGCGTTAGTCGGCGTCGACGATGATGGGAGCGCAGAGGAGGAGACGGAAACTGTGTACACCAGCGCTGTGGGTGCGTTGATCGCTGCAGTGTACGTCTTTGTGAATAATGTGGACAGTCCAATTTCTGGCATTTCTGCGGCAATAGGCTTGGGAGAAGCGGGGCACATCCTTGGAGGAATGGTAGGGGTTTTTATGGGTGCGTTGCATGGGGCAGAATGGGTGCCAAAGTCGTGGTATGTGCAGTTGGAGGGTGGTGATGGGCTTTCGACGGCAGGGTTCGGGAGGGATCGAGTGGTCCAGCTTGCATTGGATTGTGCTGCGTTGAAGCCAAACCCCGTGAAGCACTACACAACCCCGCAGGCGCATTCAGGCACAAAATACAAGGTCGGCAGTGTGAAGAAGGACATCACAGGAGAGGACACCGACGTCATCCCGCAAGCACCAGAAGGGACAAATGCCTTGGTCGCAGCCATGCCGATTTCGTTGAGGAAGTTTCATGTGCAGAAGTGATATTGGTGACATGCCTTTCTCTTTTTCATATCGGATGTGAACAAAAATGGATGTAGGGCCGGTTGGGGGGGCAAATGTACACTGTTTATTTTATGAGAAGGCTTTTGTATTTCAAGTCAAATTTTTTTTAAAAACCATTGGGAAGAGAAAAGAGAGGGGGCTATATAGGCAAAAAGGGGGAGGGTACTATAACAAAATAAAAAGCGGGAAATGAATCCCCAATAGCGGAGGGTGTGTCCGCCCAGGTGTTCCGGTGAGGCGTTTGTTATTTTTTTCAACCCCCCTTTTTTTTTTTGTGTGGGGTGCGGTAGGGTGGGGGGTGTCTCTGCTAATAGAGAGAACCGTTTATGCTTTCAATTTCATCTGTGTTGCTGGGGTGGGGGGGATTTTAAAAAAGATATTTTTCAAGACCTACGTCCATCGAGACGTAGGTGACTTGAAAACCGCGCACTTCTCCTTAGATGTGTGCACACGAGAGGCACATTCATCTTACAAGTTTTTTTTTTGTGCTTTCATCCGGATGGCTGGCATCATACGTCAGTCGGAGGTGTGCCTGCATCAACAACTACAGTTTTTTTTTTTTCTTCTTCTTCTTCAACTTTACTGAGATATGACCTCTCTGTTTCCATATTTGGTTTATCCGAGAAAAACATAGTGCATACTACTCCCCTACCTAATTTCCCATTTTTATTTTTATTTCCCCCCCTTTTTTCACAACACTCCAGAAAACCTTTATCCCTTCATTTTTCCCTTCCCATTTTTTGGTTTTTTTGAGAGGTTTCACCTGCATTAATATACCAACTTATTTTACACAAAATGTCCTTCGAATCTGCAAAAGCGCTTATCGAAAAGAAGAAGACCATTGCAGAAGGGATGGCACAGCTTCAACTATTAATTCCCGATGTCACCCCGGAGACGGTGGATGGGATGATGGAGGCGGTGAAGCGGTGTAAGATTGTTGTTGTGAGTCGGCATGATAAGGCTGATGTGTTTGATGGAGCACTTGCAATCATTGCCGCCACCTCCGCCTCCTCTGCCGTCTCCTCCAATACCACCCACGTGGACAACCTATCTTCATGGAAGGCAGACCTGCTTGCAGCGCACCCCAACACCCCAGCTGCCCCCACCACCGTACAGCCAGACCAGATCAAAGACCTCGCGAAGCTTGAGCGAGACTATATGATGATGGATATGATGGCACAGCTTGGTGTTCCCGTAGGCGACACACCACAAAGCTATGACACCCCGCAGGACTTTCTGGACGCATTGGAGGAGGGTCTCTCCGCAAACCCTGCCTCACGGAAGGCGATGCGGGAGTTAACCTATTTCAAGGTGCCCAGAGACGCGCCGGAAAATGAGTATTCATGTGTCGTCTGCTTAGAAGATTTAAAGGCAAGAACGCATGCACGGAAAATGCCATGTAAACATCTCTTTCACGATGACTGCCTCTTAGATTGGTTGAAGAAGAATAACACCTGTCCGACCTGTAGGTTTGCGTTGCCAAAACAGGAGAAGATTATGCATCTTTTTGGGGCTGGGGATGAGGCGGCTGCGGCGGCTGATGAGGAAAGGAAGGCACACAGCTCGACCATGTTCTCCTAATCTCATCCAATGGTTAAGAAATTGAAAAGAGGTGGAAAAAAAAAAGAAGGATTAAAAAATGTAGAGAAAAGTTCGATTTCGGCCTCGAAAATTACCGTGACACCGATTTGTCACGGAATTTTGTCACGGAATTTTTTTGAAAGATTCGATTTCGTGACAAAAAAAAATCGATTTCGTGACAAACCAATTTTTTCATTGACACACAAAATTCGATTTCGTGACAAACCGATTTTTTCATTGACAAAAAAAAATTCGATTTCGTGACAAATCCAAAAATTCAGTGACAAAAAAATGTCAATGAAAAAATGGATTTTGTCAAGGAAACCGAACTTTTTGTCAAGGAAAAAGTCGTGACAGAAATGGATTTTGTCAAGGAAACCAAACTTTTTGTCACGGAAAAAGTCGTGACAGGGCACTGGGTACTGGGTACACTGGACACAAGGATAAAAGTTGTGAAAGAGCAACCACAGCTCCACATGACAAACACAAAAGTGTCCAGTCACGTGGGGCATGCATGCACTGAGGAGATAATGATCCAACAATTTACAAGAAAGATTACTTAACCTACTGCTGGAAATTGCCAGGTCGTAGTAACACACAAAGTGTGCCTCCGTTCGGGAAGACCGGATATTCTAGAGACCAAAAAGGCCTCAAGAATATCTTCCGGTAGTCAAGGTATAACCGAATGAACGGCCCAAGACCCCCGTGGAGAAGTTAAATGTGTAATGCTATCAGGTAGAAACTGCGAACACTGTCTTACCCTCCTCAATGCATGGTGGAAGATGTCTTTACAACAAATATCCTGTACCCAGGTACCAGGTTCCCAGACCCACGTAGTACCACGTCGCAGTACTACGCAAAATTTACCACCAGACCCTGTCTTCGTGCACCTTAAGTACAACGCCGCAGACAGGCCAAACATGCGTTGGACTCAGAGGAATGCCTGCTGTGCAGTGTATCAAACATGAGAACCAACTCCCAGCAACAAGGGGCGCCTTTTGGCGGGCGTTGTTGAGGGTGTTTGGGGTGCAAAGTTTTCCACAATTTTGATGCGCGGGTACAGAAGTGTTATCTTGTTCTTTCATCTCTAGGAAATGTAAATGTCAATCGCGTTTAACTACCACTAGGGCTTGTTCAGTGAACCCACAAGGGGTCGAAGGGGGTTGGTTATCCCGTATCTATCAAAGGTTGTGTCGACCAGGCTAAACCACTATGTTACGCTGTACGTTGTTAAATCCGAAGAAATAACACTTTAGCAGCCGCAGGAAGTTTGCTAAAAAGAGTGCCTCACGCTACACAAACCACCACCCGCGATTGACTTAGATGTTATAACAAAGAGAATTCAGAACAAAACAACACCCTGCCCCATACACACTAAATTGTCATGCTTCGAGAGCATGCCTGGGCCAAAATTACTATGACGAAAAGGCAACAAGACCACCCACAAGGAGTGTGAATTGTGCACTGGTTTTCTGGGGGAACAAACAATATTTTCTTGTGTCTAGTCCTCCGGAAGCAGAGGACAGACTTTCCGGAAGGTTTCCAAAGTCGAATTTCTTGCACTAGCTATGCTCCCTGGTTAATGGCTATAGCAGTGACTGACAAAGTGTTCCCACCCCCCTTTCCACCACCATAATAACCGAACTCTGCTTATCAAACCACAATCTGAATCTGCTTCCGTCGCATGCGCTGGTGGATTCGATCTGTTTTGGTGTGTGTAATGGAATGTATGGGTGAGGGTTGGGGTATTAGGTATAGAAACTTGCGCACCCATTAATTTTTTACCGAATGAAAATGAAATCTGCAATGAGTGTCTGCTGCATATCATTTAGTGGGGCTGGCCTCTGGCCAGAGGCGTGCAAGCCTGACCGTGTTCGCGATATACTAAGTCTTGCATAATCATAAAGTTATCATACCTTGTGTCTTCAGTCTCTGCCCTTAGGTTTCTAGACAGCTCAAGAATGGCCTCTTTTGTGTTTGTCAAGTGGCTGTCTGGTCACTTTTCAGTGACTGGCGGGTTGGCTGTCACGACTTTTTCCTTGACAAAATCCATTTTTTTCAATGACATTTTTTTGTCAATGAAAAAATGGATTTGTCACGAAATCGAATTTTTTTTTGTCAATGAAAAAAGTCATTTGTCACTAAATTGAATTTTGTGTGTCAATGAAAAAATCGGCTTGTCACGAAATCGAACTTTTTTTGTCACGAAATCGAATCTTTCAAAAAAATTCCGTGACAAAGTACCGTGACAAATCGGTGTCACGGGTATTTTCGAGGCCGAAATCGAACTTTTCTCAAAAATGTATTTGGAGGACTGCATAGTTGGGAGGTCCACCCCACGGTGTACGTTATTGCATAGGTCTGCTGTGTTCACGAGAGGGCTGGATTTCAATTTTTTTTTGTGAAGTATAAACCTATAGGCAAAAATGGATGTGGCGAATGATGTGGATGGGATGTGAGTGTGGAGATGCATGTTTGTTTTCCAGTCATCTAACCCACTGTGGGACTGAGTATTAGTGGTAAAACGTAGGGGGGGTATATTTTTTTCCCCTTACACGCAGTGTTACTAGAAACCCGAAATAATAAAGCCAACGTTTAGTCGCCTGATATGTACCGTTTTGCCTATGACACTACTGGGCACAGCTAGCACCATACTCACCTGAGCTGTGCCTCTCTTAGGCACAATTCCAATACAGTTTCAGCACAAGTACACACAACTAACCACAACTAACCACAATTACACCACAATTACACACAATTACACCGAAATTACGCTGGGGAAAAAAATGGTACACCACCCTACAGGGAAGCATGCCACCACATGTAAGTGACCTCTGTACTGTACTGTACTGTACTGTACTGTACTGTACTGTACTGTACTGTACTGTACTGTACTGTACTGTACTGTACTGTACTGTACTGTACTGTACTGTACTGTACTGTACTGTACTGTACTGTACTGTACTGTACTGTACTGTACTGTACTGTACTGTACTGTACTGTACTGTACTGTACTGTACTGTACTGTACTGTACTGTACTGTACTGTACTGTACTGTACTGTACTGTACTGTACTGTACTGTACTCCCAATCCCCTGTGTATACTGTGTATACTGTGTATACTGTGTATACTGTGTATACTGTGTATACTGTGTATACTGTGTATACTGTGTATACTGTGTATACTGTGTATACTGTGTATACTGTGTATACTGTGTATACTGTGTATACTGTGTATACTGTGTATACTGTGTATACTGTGTATACTGTGTATACTGTGTATACTGTGTATACTGTGTATACTGTGTATACTGTGTATACTGTGTATACTGTGTATACTGTGTATACTGTGTATACTGTGTATACTGTGTATACTGCGGAATTGACCAACAACGAGAACTTGTCCATTTCGGCAAATTGACCCCATCACTGGCCGGACGGATTCCGGAAATGCAAATGCCGGCGTTTAAAAGATTCACCAACGAAAACAATTTTTTTTTCAACACATGAATGCCCCCCTTACCGGCATGACAACTGGTAGAAACGCGGGGAATCGGTTATGCAGCCACGCCAAAAAAAGTGCAATATTAAGAGAAATGTTATCAAAGTCTTGTTGGCCGACCTTCAGCATTATTGGGCACTAAATTTAAGATAAGAGAGCAGGAGAAACATGCAGAAAACAAAAAAATCCGTTTTTGCACACTTACACACACGTACCCACAAGTACCAACACTTACGCACACTTACGTACACTTACGCACACGTACACACACTTACGCAGAACTGAGCAGAACTGACCAAAACTGAGCACAATCACGCCACAATCACGCCACAATTACACCACAATTACAGCACAATTACAGCACAATTACAGCGGCCCAAAACGGTACATGATACCGACTATTTTCTCCCTTTAAAAATCCCTTTGCGCCAAAATTCAGATCTCACACACTGTTTTTGGATGCGTTCAACGAAAATAATCTTCCCCCTTTTTTCCTAGTCGAGTAATCAAGATAGTTGGCGACTGTAAGAGTCGGGGTTTTATTCCTACGAAGCTTGCTTTAAAGGAGAAATAGTATTACCAGGTACGGCCGCCAAATCATCCCTCAAACAGGAGGATGTGTGCAAATCAACGAAAACAACTTTTACTTACCTACCCCGATCCTACTATATTTTGTTGGACAGCACACAAATCCATTTCTAACCGATTTAAGACAATGTACCATACCATTCTTTTTACTGTGATTTTTCTTCTTCTTTTATTTACGAGGAGAAAAAAAAGTAACGACATAATGAAGAATGAACAGATGCCGTTTTTTTTAGATTCTATTCTTCTATTCCAACACACCTAACCCCACCTCTCTAACCAAGAAAAAAACGGTCATTTGATGTCTTCTACCAGCGTTTTTATAATAGTCTTTAAGAATCGTCTTTCGTCGCCCCCTCTGTTCTTTATTGTTCAGAAGCTTTGCAATGATATTTGTATCCGCTTGCATGGTCGCTGTGTGCGTCCGCCAGTGTCCAGTAAGGCATCCACCTTGGTGGGTGTCTGCATATAGTCAAATTCATTTTCTCTCAATTTCGCCGTGGTGCACATTCCCATCTCTTCATGTGGTGTTGGGACAGTGTGAAACCTTTTTCTCTGGTCTTTGTTTGTAGAGATGATACCACACACCAGGCATACCACAAAACACTAAATAAACATGATGCGTCACGCAGCAGTGCTGCTGATGGCCGTCGGGTGTGCGGCACAGTGCGACGTCGGGACGGCGATGTGCGGCGGCATCGGTGCCCTGCAGTGCAAGGAGGGCTTCGCCTGCGCACCTGCCGGCTGCGACCCGCTCACAACGGCAGACTGCGCGGGGTGCTGCATCGACTGCACGCTGGTGACAGAGGCGTTTGAGACCTTCCTGACGGACCTCCAGTCCTGCACCACGGCCGACCAGTGCGGCACACCCCTGACCGGAACGAGCTGTGGCTGCACCCGGAACCTGGTGGGCCGTGCGGACATGAGCAAGGAGATGCTCGACGGCTTCTACTCGATGAAGGGCCTGTACGAGCAGTGCGGCGGCAGCTTCATCTCCACCTGCGACTGCCCTGCTGCGTTTGGCTTCAAGTGTGACGCCGGCAAGTGTGCATACAACCTGGACTCTGCGCCTGTGCCCGTGCCTTCATGCAAGACCTGTGGTGGCATTGGTGCGCTGAAGTGTGAGGAGGGCCAGGTGTGCGAGTCTGACTGCGACGGCCAGCCTGACTGCGCTGGGTGCTGTGTGCCTGCGTCGACACCGCCCACACCTGCCTGCAACTGGGACCAGTGCGCGGGCATCGCCGGGTTTAAGTGCGAGAAGGGCTTCGACTGCTTCATCGACCCGACGTGCGAGGCGGCGGGGGGTGCCGACTGCGGGGGCTGCTGTGTGAAGGTGCCCACGCAGCCTGCCTTCTGCGACGCAAAGGTGAAGTGCGGTGGCAAGCAGGGCTTCGAGTGCGAGCAGAAGGGCTACGTCTGCATGGACGACCCCTCGGACTCATGCGACCCTGCCACGGGCGGTGCCGACTGCCAGGGATGCTGTGTCGAGGAGGTTGTGCCTGCCTACTGCGACGCACACGGCCCCTTCTGCGGCAAGGGCTTCGACGCATGCAAGACTGGCTACACCTGCACGGTCGACCCCACATGCACTGGTGCTGAGACTGACCGCTGCAGCAGCTGCTGCGTGCGTGACGAGCCTGTGTCGAACAAGTGCGAGACGGACGCGACCTGCCCCACAGGCACGTGGTGCCGTGCTGTGCACGACACTGCCTCTGGGCAGGGGTGTCTGCTCGGAAAGGAATGTGTGCCGTTCGTCCAGAAGGGGGAGACCTGCGGCGGGTTTGTGCTGCCGTGCTACTACGACCAGTGTGCCAAGGGTCTGCAGTGCGAGTGCTCCGAGCCTACGTGCGATGTCCCCGGCACCTGTGTGGACGCGCCTGCCTTCTGCGACGACAAGGGACCGTTCTGTGGCAGAGGTTTCGCCGAGTGCAAGCCTGGATACACATGCACTTTTGACCCCACATGCACTGATGCTGAGATCGCAACCGACCGTTGCTCGAGCTGCTGTGTTCGCGACGTTGTGCCTGCTTTCTGCGATGACAAGGGACCGTTCTGTGGAGCTGGCCTTGAGAAGTGCAAGCCTGGATACACCTGCACTGCTGACCCCACCTGCACAAGCAAGGAATGCCCCAGCTGCTGTGTGCGTGATGTCGTGCCTGCTTTCTGCGATGACAAGGGACCGTTCTGTGGCAGAGGTTTCGCTGAGTGCAAGCCTGGATACACATGCACTTTTGACCCTACCTGCACTGATGCTGAGATCGCAACCGACCGCTGCTCGAGCTGCTGTGTTCGCGACGTTGTGCCTGCTTTCTGCGATGACAAGGGACCGTTCTGCGGAGCTGGCCTTGAGAAGTGCAAGCCTGGCTACACATGCACTGTCGACCCCACCTGCACAAGCAAGGAATGCCCCAGCTGCTGTGTTCGCGACGTTGTGCCTGCTTTCTGCGATGACAAGGGACCGTTCTGCGGAGCTGGCCTTGAGAAGTGCAAGCCTGGCTACACATGCACTGTCGACCCCACCTGCACAAGCAAGGAATGCCCCAGCTGCTGTGTGCGTGATGTCGTGCCTGCTTTCTGCGACGACAAGGGACCGTTCTGTGGAGCTGGCCTTGAGAAGTGCAAGCCTGGATACACCTGCACTACTGACCCCACCTGCACAAGCAAGGAATGCCCCAGCTGCTGTGTGCGCGACGTTGTGCCTGCCTTCTGTGACGACAAGGGACCTTTCTGTGGCAGAGGTTTCGCTGAGTGCAAGCCTGGATACACATGCACTTTTGACCCCACATGCACTGATGCTGAGATCGCAACCGACCGCTGCTCCAGCTGCTGTGTGCGTGACGTTGTGCCTGCCTTCTGCGATGACAAGGGACCGCTCTGTGGAGCTGGCCTCGAGAAGTGCAAGCCTGGATACACCTGCACTGCTGACCCCACCTGCACTGGGAAGGAATGCTCGAGCTGCTGTGTGCGTGACGAGGTGGCGCCGTGCTGCATGGCGCACCCTGTGTGCAAGGAGGGCTACAAGCAGAAGAAGAATGCAAAGTGCCGCTCGAAGAACGAGAAGAAGTGCTACATTGAGGAGCTCTGCTGCAAGAAGATTGCGTGCCGCAGGATCAGGAGGGGGTGGAACCAGTTCTTCGACGTCGACCACTACGACCAGTAGACTGGCTCTCTTAAGTTGCCACGTGTAAGGGCCAGACCTGGTTTCTACACGAGACGCACATCAAGCGTACAAAAGTTTTCTTTTAGTTGACCCTTTTCTGGTCTATTTTCATTTCTATTAGTCATTGTCTCTGCACGTTTGCAATACGTTTTGTGTGTTGTGTGATGAAGACGGGTATGCGTTCTGACGCTACTGCACAGGAACGTGCTTATTTCACACACCTAACCTAACTTGCCTGTGCGCACACGAGGCATGTCTCCCTTTGGAAGCAACCATACCACGACGCCAGCATGTTTGATGTCACGAACATCTGTTCGGGTCCACCCCCGGGCTTGGCGAACGAATGTGTTTGTTTGCTTTCTTTGGCGAAAGACTTTTTTTTTTTTTTTTCGTTTTCGTTTTCGTTTCCCCCACCACCACCACTTTTAACGCCTTCTGCAATTCTAGGGGTGTATCAAAACTTTCACTTTTTATTTTTCTTGACCCGCACTGTGCAGTTCTCATCGGGTCTTTCTGCAAGAAAGCACACCACGGCGCCTGGCCCTGAGACGAGATGAGTAGTCTTGTCGCAAGGTCGGTACTGCCATTCTAAGGTAACCACGCAAAGCTTAGGTGCATCTCTGCAACATTTTTTATTCTTTTTTGGAGAAGCAGTCTGCCTTCCGCTGATGTGCGGGAGGAGGGGGGGGTTTTTTTTTTGGGAAAAATCACGTAGTACCCAAATTTCTAGCACCTATTTAGAACATTACCCACTAGGTATTATACTAAATGGGTGCTAAAAATTTGGGTGCTAAGATACCCCCCCCCCTTTTTTTGCATTTTTCAACTTCTCCTTCTTTTTTATCATACCATATCTTAGTCGCGTTGCCCACCTATCCCCCCAGCCGCCAGCTTTGCAAAGACTGCTCTGAGGGGAGGTGTGGTGCCGTACTCAGGGAAAATGGCCTTTCCACCCCCCCCTTTTCCCCTCTGTTTTCTTTCAATAGATGTGTGCACAAGAGGGCTCTTATTTCAGGTGACTGAGCACGAGATGCTTAGAGTCATCTTATCAAACAACTTTTCCCTTTTTCTTTTGACGGAATCTACCGAGATTTCCTTGAAAGATGCCTTTACAGCTCTACTCATCTTCACAAAAAAAGCACTTTTTTATTTTGTTTTTGTTTTTGCGTTGATGTCCACAAAAAAAAAAAAATAATGCAGCTGGCCATAGTGCACGAGAAAAAAAGGTCGAAAATAGGGGCAAAAAAAAAAAGATGGCAGCAAAAAAAAAAAAAAGTAGTGTTTTGTAGAGCACACTCTAGGGTAGCTACACTAATACAACCAAGCTTTCAAAAAAAAAAGAGACACCCCATCTCTGAGCATTAGAAAAGAAATAGGCTTTTATTTTGTAGCTCTTTTTCTTTTATCATTGTTGTAGGGTACAAACGTTCTTTTTTTTTTACTGCCCTCTTTTTTCCACCCCCTTTATAGAATCATTTTGTATGCTGCACTGCTGGCTGCGTTTTTTTTTTTTTTGTGGAAGTGAATTTTTTTTTAAAACTATTTTCATCATTCATGCTCCCTTTACCAAACCACCCCGAACCCATGAAATTATAGTTTCCAAGCACGATCTTTTTTTTTAAAAGGTGACTCAGAGAGAGGCTTAGGTTCATCTTACAAACTCTTTTTTTCTTTTTTTTTTTGCATCAGCCACACTCTTCCTTTCCCCCGCCGATAACCCCAATCGGGAGTGAAAAGAAAGTAGTGTTTGATAATACACAAAAAAAAAAATTCTTTCGTCTGGATCCCCAGGGTAACTCCTGAATATGCTATGAGGGTGTCGTTTCCCCGCATTTTTTTCTTTTTTTTTATGTTTAGCCCCCCTTTTGTGCTTTTTTTTTTGATCCAAAATCCAATATAAAGTCAGTATCCCCACCTACCCCTTCCTCCCTTTCTTTCAGTCCGTTTTTTGATGACATTGTGCCTGAAAAATACCAGAAATTTAATTGACAGTGCTTTTTTCATGTCATTTTTAACGTAGTATTTATGTTCTGTAACATTGCATGGTCGTTGTGTAACTAAAAAAATAACCCATTCCCCCCACAACACACACACCATCAGCAACACAACAAAATAAACACCGCACCACACACACACACACACAACTTTCCTCTCCCCACACACCCTCTTTCCAAAAAAAACCCCTCCCACTCCCACCTTTCCCCCTCAAAACCATGTACTTAGCACTCTAGATTATCTGATTCCCCCCCTCCCCTCCCCCCTCCTCACAGGCCCCCCTCTCAGCTCAAAGATCAGGTTTTTTGAGTTTCTGCAAAATTGAAGATTTTTTCTTTGAATGTCCTTGGAATGTGTGTCTCCAGAGGGGGATGTCCTGAATTTGCATCTGGATGATGACTTTGCGGGGTTATTGGAAGAGGTGGGGAATGGTGACGACGCGGTTCATTTTTCAGCCTCGGTGCAGTACTTTACCGACAACCACACCCAGCTCCATCGCGCTGCCCTTGCACTGACCGACCAAGGATTGTACTTCATGGATGAGTCATACTCCACGGTACTACATCACGTCGGGGTGGACTGTATTCTGGACCTAGCGACACATGAATCTCATTCTTTGATGCACATTGAGACCGACGATGTCAACGTCTTCTTTAAAGGAGAATCGTTTGAAGAGGTGGAAAGGTTTGTTTTATCCTTTACCGATGGGGTGTTACCACTTCCTGTTGATGCGCGCGATGCGGAGGCGTTACCTCAATACGCTGCAGAAAAGGAGTTTGGGGAGAAATTGTGTTCAGAGTTGGGATTGGCAAAAGGGGATGTAGAGGGGTTTGCGGTGGTGGATGCGGTGGATGCTTTGGAAGAGAAACGGCAAATGCGAATGGCGGCAGAAAAGGAAGCGGCAGAGGCGGCTGAAGAAGAAGCACTGCAAAAGAAAGAGGCGCTCCGGCAGCAGGTGGCCGAAGACCGTCTTGCTACCCAAGCTGCTCATGAAAAGGGGATGCGGAGATTAAGCATACGACGAAAAAACTGTGAGCACGTCGGGAGAGAGTTAAAACGCTGGAGGTTAGGCAACGCAGACGACGTCGCACCCCCCTGGTGGGAAGGGGAGTGGGATGCGGGGGATGCAGATGACTTTGACCCTTTTGTGATTGACGAGGGGAGGGTGAATGCGATAGTGTCGGTGTTGCAGGCGGAGGCGGAAAAGGTGAAGGCAGAAAAGATGAAGCGGATCATGGCCGTTCTAGATCAGGTATGAAAACAAAAAAAAGAGGCCTTTTTCGTGAACTTTTGGACAAAGTGGAGATTTGCACAACTGTGGCAACACAACCGAAGACAACTACACTACTCCAACAATTTTATCAAAAAATATGGTCACAAACAGGGCCTTTATTAAGCCGGTATGGGATTGGAAAATAAAAGAAAAAGGGCGGATTTTTTTTCTGAATTTTATCTCAAGGCTACAACCACATCTTGTCAACTCAACATCTAGCACAACGTCTTTTTTTTCTTTTTCTCAAATCCTCTTCACACATCTTATTAATGGTGTTCACGAAACCCACTACGAGCTTTCCATAAAGCTTCCTATACCAACCACCTGGCACCACCACCTCAGGTCGCACGCGAAGAGACAAACCTACGCCACGTCATCGAAGGTGAGTACCGTCTTGTCCTCTCTGATGTGCGTGACCTCTACGAGCGCGACCGTTCCCTCCTACGCAAGAGCGAGCAGGAATGGCGGGCAATGGTATGCACACATACACACTTTGGGGCGCATATTCTGCGCAAGAATTACCCTATTAGTTATCAAACACACATTGATCCCTGTCTATATGCACATCCTACCGTGATGGGGCAAGGTTTCGCTCTTTCGGGAACTAACTCACACATTTGCTTTTTAAGACAACCATAGGTAATATTCCTGGGAATTACCCAGAACTGATTTATTTTTGATAAAAAAAGCTCAATACAAACCACACACCCCCATCAGTCAGCCACGCTCATCGCACGCCTTGAACGTGAAGAAACCCCTGTACGCATGAAGCACGAGGTATGGGCTTTTTCTCTTCTTCTATTAAGTGCGTATTAGATTCATCGTTAGTCATAAATGATTCATGACACACACGAGGGCACGCAAGGGTACACTGTGCTTTCATCCGGGCTGGACATACGCGGGTATCATCAGAGGTGCCTGCAAAATCATACCCCTCCTGCCAACTCTTTCCCCCCTCTATTCCACACTGCTTTGCTAACCCCCGTCTCTCTCTATCTTCTCTCTCCCCTATTCAGATGGACGAAGAGCACGACCGTCGCCGCGTCGTCCGCTCTCAAGCATTAAATCTGTCGCGTCTAGAGGATGTGGTGAAGCTGCTTCGCAGCACAGCTGCAGATGAACAACGGATCCGCGAGGAGGTGGGGAAACTCGAGACACGGCAGTGGGATGACACAATGTTACGATGGGCTGCGGGGACACGCAAAGCGAGGCGAAAAGCGAACGACGTTGTGCCCCCCACCATCACCACCACCACCGTACAACCCCCGAGCCCCACCGACGCGGACTTCACCCCACAGCACGTTGACTTCAAGAAGGTGCTCATGGAACGTACCAAATCTGTCCGCCGCCGCCACCTTGCAGTCTCTCGAGGCACCACTCCTGGACCGCGCACCCTCTCCCCAACCACCCTTGGCCATCAATTCCCTACTTCGCCCGTCTCTGAACGAAGCTTTTCTGCCTCCGAACTGGACGTAGAAAGCCAAGGCACGACAACCCCTTTGGAGTCACCTCGCCACACTAGGCAGCTTCGTGGCTTTTCGGGAGCTTTATTGTCACTTCCTGGATCGGTTCCTACCTCACCCATACGAGCCTCAGCCTTAGCCTCAGCAAACGTTACCCCAAGGAGAGGATCTTCACCACGGGTTGCTTCGGGTGGAATGTCTGGGATGTTTCCTGGGGGGTTCGAGGTAGGGGGTGGGGGAGGGGCGGTACATGGTGACTTTGCATCACGCCACCGAGCAGCGATGGAAGGCATGCAGACACAGCTCCGGTTGAGCTTAGGTCTTGCAGCCGACCGCATCACCCCAGCAAAGTACGCGGCCATCTCCGCATCTTTAGCTGTGACCGCTGTGATATCAGAACACCTCTACCATGTCAACCGGTTGCTCGCAGTGCACGCACAAATTGGAGGCACAGTGGTCGGCCCTATAGACAATCCCATTGGAGGGACGCCGGACAACACAGCGACGGTTGTCAACGAAGACAGCAATGGAGGTGTGGTGGTCGAATGGGGGAGTGGCGTGGTGACAGTCAAACCGCGATGGTCGGAGGCAGTGGTGTACACATACAAACCTGTTGCGCAGGTGGTGCACAAGACGTTCTCTGCACGCAGCACCGCGAGGTCACGAAGAGGGAGTAGTGTCAGAGGGAGTGTCTCACCAGCAAGGAGTGTGAGTGGAGGTGGAGGCGGTGTGACATCACCGCCACCGGCATATACATCACGCAGGTCCGTGTCACCAGGGTTGTATGCGCGTTCGCATCGATGAAAAAGGTAGGGCTGTGCTCGCTACACTGCGTGCTCCCTAGATCATACACGGTTGCAGCAAAGCAGCATGGCGCTGTGAGTGAAGTGTTGTGCAGTATGGGGTGGGATGGTGGTGTGTTATACCCCCCCATAAGAATGTCGCGTTGATGTGCTACATCATCCCCGATGTAGGGTGTAGGGCTATGCAGTATGGTGCTGTAAATAGCCCCCCCCGTATGCAGTATGAGTGGTGGTGTGTCATATCACCCCCTTACCCCTTATAGTGTCGGGTTGATGTGCTGCATTGTCCCCGAATCCACGGTTACAGCGAGGCAGGGATATTGCTAACTTTCGGGATTTTGGGATTTCGTGGGGCGATGGTCGAAAAAAGGGGGGGGGGGGGGGGGGGTGCTGACTTTTTTTTTCCAGTCGAGCCCGGGCGCGCTTCGCCGCACGGGTCCCCACCTTAGCTCAAGTTGGGGGCCTCCGGCGGAATGTAAGAATTCCGTGGTTGTCCAACTGCGGAGTTCGGCACTTCACTGATATTTACACCAGGCAGACGGGGCACACGAATTATCAGTAACCTCAGTACATTTACAAAAGAAACCGCGGTCGTGGTACCCAAATGTTCCTGGCGAAGCCACGGTACGCAACATTTCTAAAATTTGCGCTTTAAATTGCACATTTTTACTGCCAAACTCTGTCATGGGAAGGGTGGGTTGCGCCGCAGGCGCACGGTACGCTACTTTTTGTCTTTCGCCATGCTACATGTTTCCTTTTCCTTCGGCGCTTGACCAATTGCATAGTACCATAGTACCATAGTACCATAGTACCATAGTACCATAGTACCATAGTACCATAGTACCATAGTACCATAGTACCATAGTACCATAGTACCATAGTACCATAGTACCATAGTACCATAGTGCACTAGTACACTAGTTACCGTGGGGCGATGGTACGATGGTTTATGGAAAGGGGGGGAACCCCAAATTCAGTGGGGCGATGGTCGATGGTTAGCAATATCCCTGACAGCGAGGTGGCGCTGTGGGGGGGGGGGGAAAGGGAGATTGAATACCTCCAGTAGAGGAAAGGGGATGGTCGGGAGGGTGAGGGTGTGTCGTGTGTGTGTGTTTTTTTTTTGCCATGTGGGTTTGGTGGGGTGGGGGGACACCTCATCTTGCAAGCTTTTCTTTCTTCCTGCTGTCGTTCGGTCGTCTACAGCTGCTCTAAGTGTATAGAGGCTTCCGTTCATCTCATGTACTGTTCTTACATTTTTACGACCGAACTGTGTTTTTAGCACGGTTTTCAGCTCTTTTTTTTCATAGGTGCCTAATCACGAGGCTTAGGTTCATCTTCTAAACCTTTTTATTTTTCTTTTCATCCGGATGTCTGGCATCGTACAGTGGGTAAGTAGGGAGGTATCAATAACTACCATTTTTTGCGTGGTTGGGTGCCCACCCCCCCCCCGGTACAGCCGGTCATTGTACCAAAGGTACACTGTTCACGAGAGGGCTTTTTTTGTATTTTCAAGTCAACTTTTTGTTAATGTTCTCTGTTTGATTTGCACTCTCCACGAAAATCTGCTTAAATGCAATGCTGAGGGTGCAGAAAAAAAAGCAGAGAAAAAAAGGGAGGGAAGGGTGGTACCAGGTGGTGAATGGATATCTCAGATTAGTTTACTGTAGGGTGGGGACACCGGGCATTTTGCGACCTTCAACTACCCGTCTTGAAACACGGACCAAGGATTCGTGTGCAAGGCTTAGGGTGTCAAAGGTATTGTTTTTCGTACAGATCAGAGTACCCAACTGTATTCTGAAATATTCTGATACCAAATACAAACTCACACAAAAAATTTCGGTCGGTCAGGTAAGGAGATTCTTTTCTTTTTTTTTTTTGTATGTTTGGGTACATTTAGTGCACCCTATTATTATACTATCTATTCAGTAGAATAGTTAGTATATGAAACAATTTTTGTATGTTCAGCTTTTCTTTTTTTTTGGAACATTGTTCAGTCATATGGCACGAAAAGAAGCGAACCGTTCTTTTTGAAAACTTACTCTCATTTTTTTTTTCTTCAGTGCCGCGTCCCAGAGAGGACGTTTTTGCACTTTTTTCAACTTCACTTTCCCTCCCCCCTTCAAAATCCACCGAAGCGATTTGTGCATTGTGTCTCCCTGTTTTTGTCTGCTAAGTAGTAGTGACGATGACCGCACTCCCCCTTCGTTCTCTTTTTCCATTCTATAGTCTCTCCCACACTAAAAACACACTGCAAAACGGGCAGAGGGACCCCCCCAATCGGACCCCCTACATCAGGCCTAATCACCCCTGTGTTCGCAATGATCCCCAATTCATCTGACTGATGAGAGGAAGTGGGGGGCGTGGGCATATCAGATGTTAACCTCGTAATGGACTATAGGGACATCATAGGTTCGGGGGTGCACCCTTACGCACCCCCAATCGGACCCCTACATCAGGCCGAATCACTGTTCGCAATGATCCCCAATTCATCTGGCTGATGAGAGGAAGTGGGGGGCGTGGGCATATCAGATGTTAACCTCGAAATGGATTGTAGGACTGCAGTCCATCCCTCCCGGTGCACCCCGGAGGTCATACCAAAAGGTACACGGTTTCAGGAGCTGTTGTAATTTTTTCAAGTCTAACTATTATTCCCCCCCCCCCCCTTTTTTACAATTATCATTGTCCACTTCGCCGTGGTGCACAGTTTCCGTCGATTTGATTATCCTCCAAAAAAAACAACAACCCTTCCACGACGATGAAGTAAATGACTTGACTTGTGGTTTTACTTGTGGCTTCCCCGTTGTAAGCCAATGGTGAAACCACAAGTCAAGTCATTTACTTCGTCGTCGTGTCCCTTTCAATCGACCCTCTCCCCTCTCCCCACAATTATCACCCCTTTCCTCAGCACCCCCATACTCCCCCACCTACACTACCTCAACCCCTTCCTCCTCTCGCTTTACCCCCCTCTCCCCCTTCTTTGGGGGGGAGAAAAAGAAGGAATTTAAAAAAAAGCAGAGAAGCTTTTTGTTGATTATCCTCTTCTTCCTATTAACCGCCTTTCCTCTCCTCTCCCCCCTCCCCTCCCCTTTGTTAGCTTCTATCTGGGTAGAATTCTACCAAAAAAAAAATTCTAAACAATGAGGTCATCTTCTTCTAGAGCAAAACGGGGTAAAGAGGTCCCTGCATGGGAGAGAGATGGAAGGGAGATGAAGGGCCTGCCTCTACCGCATTCAAAGCACCGCAGTGGGAGCAGCTCCGGCAGCGCCTCGAGCACCACCAGCCACATCCACCATCGGTCTGCCTCTGCAGCCTCCGTCGTTGCACCGCCTCCTCCGGCCCCTCCTTCTCCCCCTCCCCCTCCCCCCGCTTCTCGCCCCACCACTCCGCAACGAAGCTGTCTGGTTACAGTTCTTAGAGTGCGTCCAACGCTTCCCTTAGAAACCCCTACACCACGTCTTCAACCAGATTGTGTAGACTCTACAGTAACCATAGCAGGGCGGCATGGGAGCACACATAGTACGGTGTATCCTGCTGATGCGGTGTTTGGCCCTTCTGCGCCGCAATGTGATGTGAATGGGGCGTTGTGTATTGAAACGGTGCCGATTGCGTTTGGGGGAGGGTCTGCCGCGGTGGTTTGTGTAGGTGGGGTACGGAGTGGAAAGACGTCGGCAATGTTTGCAGGTCCAGACGAAATTTTGGATCCATATTCAAACGCATCAGGCTGGCCGGTAGATGGAAGCCAAGGCATGCAAGCACATCATGGTGGTGTTGTTCCTGCATTTGTCGCAGACGTTGTGCGAAGGGTGGCAGATCTTAGCATATACGATATCCAGGTCACAGCCAGTCTGATTGCAGGCATTGGGGACACCTTGGTTGATCTGATTGACCCTACCACCACTCCGACCATCAGAGAAACCCAACCGGACCTCCCTAAGCTTCTCTCTGTCGCAGAGAGGGAGTTGTTATGTCCACAGGATTTTCCAGCGTTGTGGAGCGCTGTGCGTGGCGGGGTACCTCACGGTGCTCATTTTGTGGTGTGTACCGTCACGGTGACGAGGGTGGATAGGAGGAACGGTGCAGTGTCTACTGGGAAGGTTCTGTTTGCGGATACGGCAGCGCCTGAGGAGGGGAGGCATGCAAGCACCAATGTTGCATCTCTGTCGAAAGTTGCTCAGGCAATAGGAAGTATTGATCCTTCTATGGACGCATCGCGTACATTTGTACCGTGGAGGGAATGTCGTTTGACCAGAGTGATGCAATGTGTATTAGGGACATCCGGAGGGGTGCCACGATTGGTGTTGCTTGGCATGTTGTCTCCGTCCGCTGAAATGTTGCAGGAGGCTGCTTCTGTCGCTTCAATGGTAGCCATGGCAACAAAGCAGCGTAGAGGTGGGGTCGCCCCTCCCGAAGATATCCGAGGCCTAGCAAAACGCCTGCAAACCCGGTTGAACGTGCTTTCACAGAGTCATCACGCGAGATGGGTCGAATCGCGTGAAGAAACGGTAACGTTACGGAGAGATAACGAGGTGCTTCGTGCCTCTCTTGCGGAGGCGAGGAGAGATGTCTTGCGGTTGGAGGAGGAGCATGCACAGCAGGAGCCTGTCAGAGGGGAGCAGCGTAGAGGAAACCAAGGGTTGCTCCATCTGCTTCAGGTCTTGGCGAGCCATAGAGTGGTCCGTCCTGAGGCTGGTGCAGGTACTGCTGGGGTGATAGGGCAGTTGGTGTCGCAGTTGGTCACCCGAGAGAGGTTGTTGCCAGGTGCAGGGGAGGTGCGGTGTATGTCCGGTGCACGCTGGGCGGAGACGTTGCATGAGCTAGCGACGGCAGACCCGGCAGTGATCCCTTCGTCAGATCCGAGGTCGGATGCGCAGCCGTTGCTTCTTGCAGCGGATCGGGAAGGGTTTGCAAGATGGTGGGCGGAAGGGAGGCAGCCGCAGCAGCAGCAGCAGCAGCCACACACCCCCATCAACCTGGACAGCCTGCAGCAAAGGATGCGGACCGTGCGCGATGGGATGCAAGGGGGCTACCCGGAGAGGGTAGGCGACGTGCTGTCCACCGCCCCGTCGGTCCCTCCGCGTGTAGGGTTGGAAGGGGACATACAGAACGCGTTGGCATCTGTCGCAGAAGTGTTGGAGCAAAGGGCGGTGCGGACTCCAGAAGGGGGTGGTGGTCATGGTCAGCAGTATCCACATGGTGGTGGCGGTGGTGTGCACGCTGGACGGGAGGTGGAGAGGTTGCACAGAGAGCACAGAGAGCAAAGGGAGCAGGACCTGCCACGTGACCTGCCACATGACCTGCCACCCCAGGACACACGCAGTCATGTGTGGGAGTTGCGCGATGCGTCGCCTCCTGCGTTGCAGGTGGGAGGGGAAGGGTATGCAGGTGGTGTGCCTGTGGGGGTGCATGCGGCAGGTGTGGTGCACGGTCAGACGTATCGGCAGGGTGGTGGTGGTGGTGGTGGTGGTGGTGGTGGTGGTGGTGGTGGTGGTGGTGGTGGTGGTGGTGGTGGTGGTGGTGGTGGTGGTGGTGGTGGTGGTGGTGGTGGTGGTGGTGGTGTGGAGAGGGAAGTGCTGTCACAGAGCCTTCAGCAGTACCACCCCAGCCAGGTGGGCCAGCACAGCAGCCAGAGCCACAGCCAGCCCCAGCAAGGGATGAACCAGTTCACCCCGGTGCAGCTCACACAGCCGGAGGAGCACCCAGGCACGCTCTCGGATGAGTTGGAGTATGTCCAATCCTTTTTTTTTTTCTTCAAAATTTTTTCATGCGGCCATGATCGTATTTCCAAGGCCACTGAGAACTGCCATACCTGTACTCTGCTGTTCTGGCTGTGTCGAAGTCATCTCTAAGGTGTGGATGCGAAAGTGAAATGCTTAGCGTCCAACACTGCCCTATACCCTTTCCGCTGCTGCCCCTTTGCATCCCGGGGATTCCATGTGGTCCGACGCTGATTTTTTTCTCTCTTTAAAGGGCACCTTTTCCAGAGGGCAAAGTAGCTGCAGAAGTCGTGGTCGTAGTCGCAGGAGTAGTGGCAGGAGTAGTGGCGGGTACAGGAGGAATCGTATTGTGCGCAATTCACGCAGTACTTGGGTGGGCGCCCGTGTGGGTCTGCTTGTACACCTCCAGTTGCTTCGCAAACCTAGCGCTAGCGACGTTGTGGTGAAGGCCCAACAGCCTCATCTGAGCCCCTGTTTGCTGGTGGTGCGTCGTCATGTTTCATGTACCTCCTGGCATTGGTGTCTTTGGGAAGAACGAGTGAGGAGAAGGAGTGTGGAAGATACATTCATCTCAAAAATGGGACTTTTTTTTTTGTTTGTTTGCACCAGTCTTTTTTTTATTTGTTCACCTCTGGCAATGCTATTACCTCGGAAAAGAGTATTGCTCTACTGAAAACACCACAGAGTCCCAAAAAATGCATTAGACTTAGAAATTTCAATTTAGAATCAAACGGAGCCTAAATTACCGGTGTAGGCCCCCTACTCTTTGCGGGTTAATGAACCTTTAATTAGATAAAAAATACGTTCAGAATCAACCACAATAGTAGTCTTTCCCCTATCACCCTCCGCCCCTCCCCAACAGATGGTCTCTCTCCCCCGACCCGCCTGTGCCAGAGAGCGCACGGTCGCAGCAGGATGGCTTTACACCGGGGTCACCGCAGGAGCTGACGAAGCTGCAGATGCTGGCTGAGTCGGGTGCTAAGATGATGGAGGAACTGGCGCAGGCAGCTGGCCCGGAGGGTGGCTTCAGGAGAGGAGGAGGAGGAGGAGGTGGTGGTGGTGTGAACGTGGAGGGTGCATGTGTGCAGGGTGCAGGCGCTGAGGGTTCTGCACAGCAAGCGAAACGGACACCAAGGTTCCAGTTCGCACAGCCAGTATCGCATCCGTGATGTGGGTGGTGGGGTTTGCATTTTTTTAACATAAAACATATTGTGTCAAAGAAGAGAGAGACACAGAAATTCAGCAAGAACGGTGCTGTATAAGATGTGCATTCAAAAAAATACCCTTTTCAACCTACCTTCCTTCACCCCCCCTGTAAGGGTAACCGTAGGTGAAGTAAGGTATAGTATTGAAATCGATGTGGGGGGGGAGTAAAGGGTCAATTTTACAAAACCAGATTTTGAGGAAAATTTTAGCCGAAAATGGGCCCCACGTATAAGTAACCGGGCTCATATTTCTCAAAATTTAAGTGGCCAAAAAATTGTCCAATTTTCGAGATTGACCCCACCACTGCACGGGCGGATCCCAAAAATGCAAATAAGGACCCTTTTTAATTTGTTCTCTTGAAATGTATAATTTCATGTTTTCGCGAAAAATATAACAACTGATCCCTACAAGGGTTGAAGGAAGGTGGTTGAAAATAACAATAACAACAAGAACAACTAATTGCTAAGGAAAAACGGGTGTGCTGTGGAAAACTCCGCGCGATTTTCGAACACGCCGAGCCTGCCGAGCCGACGTCCAACAACGCTATCGAGCAGATGGTGCTGGATGAAGAGGACAGCCCCCCCTTCTTGAACGTTTCAGATGCTGGCGTCCCAGTGGGTCTGGCAGCGTACGAAGAGCGTTAGCATACCTGCAGAAGAGCAGAATGCTGGGCGTGTTGTAGATTATTTCTACAGGATGGAGTTCCACATCACACCCCGTTTTTTTTCCGATAGCAATTACTTGTTTTGTATTCCCTAAGAAATCCACCTGATTGTTTTATCCCGCGTAGAGTCGCGCATCGGACCGTTTATGCCCCTGTACGTGCCAATACGTGAGGTAAAAACCAGGTGGAGAAAAGGTGTATAAATGATCCCTTGAGGATTAGAATCATCCTGACAACTTTCCATAGATCTGTGTGTGCACGAGAGGGCACATTTCAATCTTTCAATATTGATTTTTTTCTTCTTTTTTGTATGAAGTACTTTTATACCTTTTAAGGGCTAGATTCCCCCCCCCCCTCAGACCCCTTCCCCACTCTCCCATTCCCCACCCACCCTTTTTAGTGAGAACAAAACACACAACGTGGATTTTAACTTTGAGTACAGTAGGTCAAGAAACTTGGCGACCAAATGAGTATTGGCGGATTTTTGGGGGTTTTCATTGCAATTTGCGACTTTTTTTGGTCGCCAATAGTACTTGCCCTACTGTAGTTACAAAACTTGAGGTGACTTAGAATATGATCTTTAGAGACGTTAGAAGTTTGGGTTTCATGTCACGAGCGGGTTTTGTATTTCAAGTGACTTCTGTTGGTGTCATCCAAAAGAAAAAATACAAAGCAAAACAAAACAAAACAAATATTATAGTGGAGTTCATCCTCGGGTGTCTACACTAATACAACCAAGTTTTCAAACAAAAACGAAATAGATACGTTCAGTTCTAGAATAAGATTGCATACACCGTATGCCCCACAGCCCCCCTCTCTCTCCCTCTTTATTCTCTTTTCTCCGCGACCGCTTTGAGCGGAGCAGCTTCCCTGCGTGAGAGATACCTAGACAATGCCACTACAAAATAGTTTCACAAAAAAAGTTTGAAATTTTTTCTTCCGCCCCCCGACTTATAGGCTACGACGTCCAGTATTGACTGCACCATGCTCATCCTTGAGCACTGCATCGTGATAAAATTACGAACTCCAGCTGGGGGAGTGGGGGATGTGACATTATCCCAGAGAACGTCAGTTGTGTAATTCTACGCGGCTGATGCTGTGCAGGCTTTGCCTGTGGTTGCCGTACCAGCTTTGTTGTCCTCCACACCTCCACCCCCACCACCGCACAGAGCACAAACCACAACAAAACGCAATGGACCTGAACATCAAGGGTTTCGACACGAATCAGCACACAGTCGAGGTGGGTGCAGATGACACAGTGGAAGACTTGCGGCGGAAGGTGGCGTCTGCAATGGGGTTGCCTGAAGACGGCTTTTGCATGAATTTCGGAGGCGAAGCGATGGGAGCAGGAGCGGACATGACGCAGCTGAGTGCTGGGGACACAATCTTGTTGAAGACGACGAAGCGGCAAGAAGCCATTGCAGAGCTTCATGCGTTGGGTGAGACTGACCTGACGGCCGAGAGGTTGAAGAGTGTGGAGGATCCTGAGGTGGCGTGTTTGCTTCTGCAGGCGGAGGTTGCAACTGTCATTCCGAAAGGGTTATTGTCAGGCACTTCGTTGACGAAACTTGATCTCAGTGCTGAGTCCATTGTGACACACATTGGAGGCCACTTCCTGTTAGGGTGTACCACGTTGACAAGTATCGACCTCTCTGGTTTGAGCAATGTGACGCACGTTGGTGATAATTTTCTTAGGGACTGCGGCAGCATCACGACCCTGGATTTGCCGCCACTCAGCAACGTGACGCAGATTAATCACAGCTTTCTCCACGGCTGCAAGAGCCTAACCACCATCAATTTATCTTCACTCAGCAATGTGACAGGTATTAGTCCATACTTCCTATCCGACTGCGACAGTTTAACCTCGGTCGATTTGCCCCCACTCTTCAGCAACGTGACGCGGATTGATCACTGCTTTCTCCACGGCTGCAAGAGCCTAACCACCGTCAATTTATCTTCACTCAGCAATGTGACAGGTGTTAGTTCATACTTCCTATACAACTGCGACAGTTTAACCTCTGTCGATTTGACACCACTCAGCAACGTGACGCGGATTGGTAGCCTCTTTCTTTATGGCTGCAACAGCTTAACGACCCTCGATTTGTCACCACTCAGCAGAACTACGGTTATTGAAAAAGTATTTAGGGGTGATACCACGGGCTTTGTCGCCGAGTGCGCTTCGTTGATGAGCATTTACCTTTACGGCTGCAGCAGTGTTGTGTCCAACGAAGTGAGGAAGTGCAAGCTGAGTGAGCTTGAGGTTGCAGTACGTCCGAAACGAAGCAGAGACGAGTCCCCCGAGCAACGCCAGAAGCGACGGAGGCACGCACAATGACGACGTGCACGACGACACTTTGCCATGCCATGCCACGCACACTTGACAAGCAGTTATCGTTAGCACTTTGTGCCTGCCATTGCACTTGCCGTCATGACAAGCGTCGCTGCGTGGTGTTGGTGGCAAGGTAGCACCCCGAGACATTTGTAAGGATTAGTTACCCCTCTTGCCGCAAACACTACAAAAGACACCAACTCTTGCTCTGTCGTCCCCGCCTTCTAATCCGCTAACTGGCCACTGGAAAATTTTCCAAAAAAAAAAAAAAAAAAAAAAACTTGCCATACTTCCTCTGACTGGACTCCCCTCACTCCCACTACACAACCCACACACTTTTCATCAGAGTTACACCCCCCCCTTGGCACAACGCCATTTTATTAAAACCCTTAAACCCTTCCTCTTCTTTTGGGGTTTTTATATCTCTCTCATCGACCACCATTTCATTTTATTTTCTCTCAACTTCTTCCACCGTAGCAACTTCCGCCAAAACACCACGCCACCGTCCCATACACATCACCAAAACTCAAATTAGAACAGTACTCATTTCGTACACATGATGTACAAATTCAGCCAAACTGCGAAACCACGTGTAGAAGAGGACACTCCCGAGGATGAGTTTAGCAGGGAGCTTGAGGCGGAGATGCTTATCGACATTGACCGGCTACGCGATTCGAGTCGATACGGCATTCCTGCGTCGCGACGCGCGCAGGTGTGGAAATACCTCCTCGGGGTCACCACAGTCGACAAGCGGGAGGAGCTGACCCTCGCGCGCAAGCGAGAAGAGGAGTACCTGATGTACAGCGCCTTCCATGGGGACCCGCCGCTGTTGGCTGAGAGTGTCGAGGTGTTTCATGAGCTGTATGGGGAGGTGGCTGCGGTGGCGTCGAATCGCATGCACTTCAGAGGCGTGATGAGGGTGTTTTTGAAGAGCCAGCATACGTTGGTCGAGGAGGTGTGCGCGACAGGGACGGAGACCTGCTGGCTGCACGCTGCGGTGCAAGCGTTGCACGTCTTCCTGATGGTGATGGACAGCATCACCGACGTGCACTTTGCCTTTTCGAAGTTCATGCTTAGGTTCTATGATGCGCGGTTTCTCGCGAATGTGCGTGCTCGGGTGGCGCAGCTGAGCATGCTCTTCCGTTACACCCAGCCCGCCTTAGCCCAGTCCTTCGAGAACGAAGCAATATACCCGAACGAATGGGCCCTCGGATGGGTCGCTGGGATGCTAGCAGGGGCGCTGCCGTTTGAGAATGTGATTCGTCTCTGGGATACCTACCTCAGTGAGACCGGGGGTGAGGTGTGTGATTTTTTATTTTTCTTCCCTTCGTCCAATGTGCGGTGAGGTGTTTGCACTTTATTTTTCAATTTCTCTTTTGCTTTCAACCACGGATGGTTAGTATCCTAATATTCAGGTATAGAATATTGTACACTGTCTTTGGGATCAGACGAGGGGTTAACGAATGGGGTTTTGTGTTGTATTATGGGAAAGGTCACCAAATATTTGGGATTTACTTCTTCTTTACATTCCCACACCTCCTGCAGGCACCCTTGCATGTGTACGTCTGCCTTGCGTTGCTACAGTACCACTCTGAAAAGCTGATGGAGCTCGAACGCGCGGAGATCCTAGAGTTCCTTGCGAAGCTCCCGCCCACCCCGATCGAGAAGGTGACGAACCTGGCTGTCAGCGTTTGCGAGGATGTGCTGTCTCGCAAGCTCCTGGTCGTGTAGCATTGGCAGCCCCACCCTCAGCAATGTGATAGGCAAAGGGTGAGGAGGGAATCCCCTTGAGGAAGATCTGGGGGTATCTCCATGGGGAAGCGAACAACAAAACAACCTTTATTTATTTTCCCCCTTTTCGTTTATAGTCTTTTGAGACAAACAAGCAAAGAGAAAAACGAGTCTCTCGAGCATTTTAGAGGGCAGTACCTCTCGGTACTGCCTCGGTACAGAGCCTCTCTCTGCGTCCGATGAACGGTGAGGCGTTTGCACTTTCAACGCCTCTTATAAGGTGGCCAAGCATACAGAGAAGTTTTGGAATCTTCTTGTTTTCGGATGTACACAATGTAGACAGTGTATGTGTACAGTCTATCCTCCCAAAGGTTTCGGGAGGGGCTTGGGTAAGGTTACCCGACAGTGAAACCGCAAAAGTAAAACCAAGACAAAGTCATTTACTTCACTGTCGCGTAAAGGGTAAAGGGGGGGAGAGAGAGAGGTGCTGTGGGTAGCAAACATTGTGTGCCACCAAGACCTCTCCCTGCAGTCAGCGCTAGAAGCCCATACAGTGGCAAACAAAAAGGATTATCCTCCCCCTCTCCTTTTTTTTTTTTTTTTGACTTATTTTGCCAAATTTCCCTTCAAAACCTCAGAAATATACAGAAAACAACGGGGAAAGGTATCACCCCTCCCCTTACGTGGCCATTGTCCACCCTTGAGCAGCCCGCACCACCCGGGGTAAGTTCCGTCCCCCACACTTCACAATGCCTGTTCCTGGCGACTTCCCCGAGATCCACCCGAAACAGTACCAGATCCTGTACCCGCAGTACATGGAGAAGCTGATGTCGATAAACCAGGGGCGGCGAATGCCGAAGGAGAAGTGCATTGAGAACGTGCTGGCGATTGAGATGTACCAGGCGTGTCTGCAGCTTGGTGTCCCGGTGCACCTTGAGAACAAAGGCTACACACGGAATTCGACCGTCAGACGTGCCCGCCTCAGAGTGCTTCTCAAGGCACCTATGGATGAGCACTACGTGAAGAAGTCAGAGTTCGATGAACAAACACGGCAGATCATAAATTCGGAGATCCCGAACAAGGTGTGTACCAAAAAAAGGGTGGGGTAGGTGACGGAGTGACAGGAGGGAGGTGCAGAGATGGGAAGTGCAATGTTTTTTTTTGGCAAATCACGGCGAGATGAGGACAGTACCATTCTCATCAGAGGCGTTCTTCTTCATAGATGCCTAAGTGAAGAGGCTTAAGTTCATATCCAGAGTCTCTCTAACCGGATCTATAGGAGTCCGAATGGATATATTGTGGTTCTCCAAGTTTTTGGATCACCCATAACTGACTTTCAACACACTCATAATATGTAATTATACACATCATGGTAAACAATGTATCGGCTCAGGAATTATACATATTTTTTTGTTAACCCCACCACAATTACTACACCACAACCGCAGGACGTATTGATGGCGAAGATCGCAGAAGTGATCCCCACCCTGCCCTCACGCAACAAGCCGAAGGAGGAGGAACAGGCACAGATCATAACAACCGCCACCGACAAGAAGAAGAAGAAGAAGAAGTGATCTCCATCCCCCTCCTTCGAACGGTGTAATGGGGTTGCAGTAGAAAATCTCAGGAGCGGGAAATTTTTTTTTTTTTTGTGTGGGTTTTTTAGGGATCGGGGTCAAGGGGGGAAGGGTTGGTGTCTTTAAGAAGAAGAAAAACGTTTGGTCCAACGCCGTGTGCGCAGCTTGAGTATATGTGTATGCACAGTAAGGCATATTCATCGTTCAACTTTTTATTTATTTTTTTTTACTCTTCCTCCCCCACTCCCCATACCCCCTTACAGTTTATTAGTTGCAGTGGAAGCTGGGGTGGTTTTTTCACTGTTCTCTCACCTATTGAATTTGATGATTTTCCCTTCTTTTTTTTTTTTTTTTTTTTTGAAAAGATGTGCGGTGTGTGTTGTGGCACGCAGTTTTGTGGCTTATTTCCTAAAACGGTAGCAATTTGCCCATGCACAGCGAGAACACACACACACAGCTCACACTCTCTCTCTCTCACTCTCCTCCTTAAATAGCTTTCTTGGAGTCCATTAAACCCTCCCTGCCTCTCGCTCTTTGCTTGTCTCTTGTGTGGAGAGAGAGAGAGAGAGAGAGGAGAGCAAGGTTTTAAAGGTGATGCCAGTGTATCACCTAGTCCAGTGTAAGATTTTGATAGATAAACCAAAAAAAAAAAAAACATACCTAGCCCGGAAAAAAAAAAATGCAAAAAAAGGAGAGGAAAAAATCTTCGAGTAAAAATTCTAGTTGTCCGGACCTAGAAAACAAAAGGAAAAATGGAAAAAAAAAAAAAAGGACACGGACAGTTCCGTGAAGCGGTAAGGAGGAAAAAAAAAGGGGTGTGTGCGGGGAGAAAGAGCATATTTTCAGACAAAAAAAAAAAAGACGTTTTTTTTATTCTATTGTGTTTTCATCCGGATGGCTGGCATCGTACAGTGGGTCAGTCGGAAGGTGTGCCTGCATCAATAACTTCACTTTTTTATTCATCCTATTATACCATCTATTCAGTAGAATAGTTAGTATATGAAACAATAATTCATCAATCCTGCCAGCTCTTTGAGAGGGGGAATTCTGATGGTGCAAAAATCTTTCTTTCAAAGGTCTTTGTATTTTTGATTATTGCGTCCGATGAACGGAGGCGCTTTCTCATCACAAAAATTTCTTTTCAAAACAATCCCATCTTCCATCCCCCCAACAGAAATGAGGGGGTGCAATACACTCAACACCATGCAAGCCCTCCTCATCCCATCAGCCCGTCCAGCAGTTGTCACCACACAACGCCGTGGGAGAGCCCAGCCCATCAGCGCACCTACCCCAACTCGCTTTATTCGCCCAACCGAGCCTGTAGATCCCGATGAATACCATGCTAAGGTACGTGACGAAAATAAACGTGCAAGACAGTTATTAAAGGGGCTCGTCAAGGACAAAAAATGGTCTTATGGGTTTGCGTTTAAAGGAACGAAAGATGCGAATATGACACGAACGGACGCAGCCATGCACCACAAAGACCTGATGAACAGCGAGCGCGAACGTCTCGCACACATCGACCCCACTGCAGACGCAGAAGAAACGGCACGCCTGGACCTGCCCTCACTTCTTGAAGTCGGGAACAACGTTGTCAATAGCACCGGAGCCTACCCGTGGGCGCTCCTTGAAGACCGTGAAGGGATGAAGAAGAACCACACCTCTGTTCGTGTTTCTGCTCTGCGAAATGCCAAGGCATTGTGTAAGGATTCGACTGTGCACGCAGGGAGTGTGGTGGAGCTGCGTGTTGGGGCGAAGAAGGCGTTGTTGGGATATGGGTTGATGCGTGACAAAACGTCGCTTCCGGATTCTGTGTTGGTGGACGTCCTGCTCTGGACAGAGCATGAGGTGAAGATAGACGAATTGTTCTGGAACAACAGGCTTCGTCTTGCGATGCAACGGCGTACGGGGTTGATCGACTTCCGTACCACAACGGGCTATCGTTTGCTCAATGGTGTGCACGACAAAACCCCGGGGCTGTACGTCGACATCTTGAACGACATCGCGTACATAAAATTCCATGCAGAGTCGGCCCCGATTCTGCCGTCGCTGATGGCGTTCTTAGTAGACGACATGCAGGTCGTTGCTATTCATTCACAGAACGGACGTACCAAGGAGGGTAGCTGGCTCGATGTGGACCCCTTCAACGGTGTGACGAACTTCGGAAGGCCTGCCTTTGATGCAGTCACGCCGACGTACACAGAAAACGGTGCCACCTTTGCGGTGGGGGCAAGTGCCACAAAGCTAGATTCAGCAGGTGGCCGCAACTGGCTCATCCACAGAGGATCACGCGCCCTCCTCAAAGCGCTTAGCAAAGGGAAGACGGTGCTCGATGTGTATGCAGGGACCGGGGGCTTTGGGGTGACGGCGCTGGCAGGGGGGGCCTCGTTTGTGACCTGTGTGGACGATGCGAAGTTGTTGTCGTACGGGGTATGTGCCGTGTTGTTGTTGTTTTATTTTTTTTTTATATTCCGCAAGACACTTCTTTCACCTCAGGAGTAAATAAACACAAAGCATTTTGCACACACTTTACGGTTCTAGGGACGAACCTCTGCAGAGCCACTCCTCGACCCAAACAGGTCATCACCTCACCGCATCACGCACTATCACTCCCCCAACCACCCGCCCACCCCCACTCCCAACCACTCCACCGTCCACAGGCACTCCAGAACCTTATGCTCAACGACCCAAGCCGCCTCTGCAACTACTCCGTACGGTGTGTCGCCGCATCCCGCTTCTTTGCCGAGCTGCGCAGCAGGCAGTTCGACGACGTCACTGCCCTGCCACCACACACGGCAGACACACCCACCTTCGGCAGCAACTCTGCAGCAGAGCCTCTTGAGTACGACATTGTGGTCTGCGACCTCCCTGTACAGGAGGTGGTGCAGCGGAGGAACAAGTATGTTACTCACACATTATTTCGAATACCACATCACAACCGATGCCTACCTGGTGTGGAGCTGAGAAAAGTACAGAGGAATTCGGAGGTAGGAATTTCCCGGTTACCCCCCTTGGTGGTAGAACAATAGAAAAGTACGGGAGAGAAAAAAGCAGGAGGTGTTTGGGTTCCGATCGAACTACCGTTACCTATTAGGCACAGTGTTAACGAGCGGGCTGTTTTTAACTTTTTACACAATAAAATATCAGCAACAATGCTTTCAACCACCACCCTTCTCAGGAGTATACAAACCGAAGGCATGCCTAACATTCGCGATGTGCAGCCCTTAACTGACAAGGTCGAGCAATGTCTCGGTGCGGTGGCTGACGGGGGGTACTTGGTGGTCACGACGTTCCTCGACAAGATGGACAACGAGATCATGTCGCACGTCCTGCGCCGAGCCTCGCGTCGTACCCACCGCAAGCTGCAGCTGATCCGTCTCCTCAACCCTGCAGCTGACTTCCCCGAACTTCTCACGTACACCCGATTCATGACACGCCAGTACAAAGGCTTCCTTGTACGCGTAACAGGAGCACGCAACGCGAAGTATAACCCCCTGTACGTCAGGCAAGCGCCAAAAGGAGGAGTGAACCATAAAAACACAGATAGAAGAGGAAGAAGCCGGGAACATACTGCTGCAAGTGTGTGAGGGGGGATGTCGCATTTTTTTATTTTATTTTTAAATTACGCGGCTGAGGTCGCCTCAATAAAAAAGCGAAGGCTTATTTATTTTGAATTTATTATTTTTCGGATTCTCAAAATAAAACGCTCTCTTTTATCTTTCAATTTTTTCCTACCCCTTCTCTCTTATTGATTCAAAACCGCCACCTCCCCCACCTCACAGAACATATCTAAAAAAAACCTACACACCTATTTTTGTTTCATTCTTTTTTGCCATCTGCTTTTTTTACATCCATCTACACCAAAAAACCCTCTTTTTTTTTCCTCTCTTCCCAAATGAGTTCATCTCGCTCCGCTAGCCCTGTGGTGTGCAGCGCAGACAGCCCTGTCATGACCATGGCAGCACAGCAGCAACCATGCACCGTGACGGTGACAGTCACCAACGGGAAAGGCTTGGTGGACCTGATGGTGGCAGACTCTGAGCCGGGTGGATCTGCGCATTTGTCCCTCCTCTCTGGGGTGTTGGGCAAGCTGACCACTACCGAAACAACCAGCGAGCCTGACGAACCGCCAAAAGCAACAGATGAAAAGGAAACAGACGCCACAGCCGTGGAGACACCCGACCTCCCTACTGAAACAAACACAGAGAACCACATTCACACAGTCGAGAAAGCAACTACCACTGAAGTAGAAGGAGATGTGGTGAGCACAGAGGTGGAGATGAATGGGACGGAGAACACTGCGGCAAACACAAAGAACGCAGCGACGGAGACAGCAGAGGAGCAGGACACAGAGACAGATGTGGAGAAGGTGGCAGTGGTTGAGAAGCCTGCCACCACCGAGATGGAGGTGCAGGCAAACACAGAGGCAGAGAGAGAGGAGAACGCTGTTGAGACAGCAGTGCAAACTACCCAAAACGTTGCCACAGACACAGAGGTCGACTGTAATACAACAGAGAACGTTCCCACCGAACCTGCTGAGGTAGACACAACAGAAGCAGAGACAGCCGAGAACGCTGTTGTTGTCGAGACAACAGTAGTGCGAACGACTTCCACCCAAAACGTTGCCACAGATACAGAGGCAGACTATAACACAACAACAGAGACAGCAGAGAACGTTACCACTGAACCCACAGAGGCAAACACAACAGAAGCAGAGACAGTCGAGAACGTTGTTGAGACAGCAGTGCAGACTACCCAAAACGTTGCCACAGACACAGAGGTCGACTGTAATGCAACAGAGAACGTTCCCACCGAACCTGCTGAGGTAGCCACAGAAGCAGAGACAGCCGAGAACGCTGTTGTTGTCGAGACAACAGTAGTGCGAACGACTTCCACCCAAAACGTTGCCACAGACACAGCGGAGGTCGACTGTAATGCAACAGACTCAACATACACAGAGAACGAGGTTATCACAGAGACTGAGGTCAACGAGGCAGCTATGGTGCACACTACACAGAACGCTGCGACAGACACGGAGGCTGACGCGACAATCCCTGAGGGGACAATCGAGGCTGTCTGCGCTACCACAGCGAAAGCTGAGAAGGCGACCACCACTGATGCAGAGGAGGTGGATACGGTGATGGTCACAGCTGGCACGACCACAGACACCCATGAGACTGTTGACGAAGAACCCCTGCACGACACACCCCACACCACCACCAACACCCCTTGCAGCAACAGCACCCTCGACGAAGACCAAGGTGCCACTGAGGAGGAGCTGTCCAGCCCCTCCACCCCTCATGCTTCTGCCGCTGAAGACCACCTCCAAACCCAGGACCCGAATGAGACCATGCCCCAGGGGGTGTTGCCACCACAGTACAGTTTGCCGCTCTTTTCTAGTTTGAGTGTGGTGTTTATGGGGTGTGAGGATACGTTACGGACTGCACAGATGCGTGGGGTGGGGGTGCTGTTTGATGCTGCGAAGGAAAATCAGAAGGAAATTGCAGGGCCGAGAGGGGACGAAATGTGTATGGAGACTGTAAGCAGGCTGGCATTGGAGGCTGATGAATGGCGTGATGTGCGTGCAATCGTTTTGGTTGCTTTGCGCCCAATTCTTGCTTTTGCGTTGACAAACGATAGAGCATCGCCTAATGCGCGTATCTTCAAAACACTGCTAGAAAGGGTAATCAACACCATGCGAAACATTGATGAGGACGCTCCCAAAGCGGAGCTTGCCCTCCTAGACAAAAGAAGTGCAATCATGGGAGCACATCCACACCTCTTCCCTCCAGGCAGCTGTCTTTTAAAACGCACCGCTTCTGCCGCAGCGACGGCAACGCCAACCAGAGTGGCAATGCGCCCTACCTTTGAGGACCACACCTTCCACGACCCCCCACAGAGAAGACAGCGTGGTGCTACCATCGCGACCACCACCTCCTCCTCCTCCGCCACCCCCAATGTAAACAGCTCCTTCTCCTACGATGCAAGAACACGATTGGAGCCTCTCCAAGAAATAGCTGGCCTCCCCCGAGCGGACACATGCCCAGAAGAAGGTTTGGTGGTCGGATCTCCAGTATCAATGAGAAGGGGGAGAATGGAGGGAAGACCAACAAGGTTAGCTCCGTTAGACCCATTAAGCCCGGTCAAAGCAAGGTGGGAGCCAAGCCCTAAAGTAGGATGGGATATGGTGCACGGAATGGGTTCTCCTTTGGCGGCAAATGCTGCGGTGCGGTTTATGTCTCCACAACGTTTTATGTCCCCGCAACGGATTCAAGAGTCGGTCGCAAGGTTGTCCAAAAGAAAAGCCACAAAGACGAAGACCATCCCAGAGCCCATAGAAGCAGTGAAGCCACGTGGTCCGCGCCTCATGCCTGAAGAGGAAAAGCAGATGATCGACAGGCTCTACAGAAAACCTCTCGAGGCTATGCCCCCAATGCGAGGAGTGCTGAGTCCGTTGAGCCCTTTGAGTCCATTGAAGAGGGTGAGGTGAGGAGGAAAAAAAATGGGTCGTTTTTTTTGAAGAAAGTTGGTGTAGTGAAGAGTTTGGGTGAAGTGGAGGCTGTTTTTATAGTTCTCATTGACATTTTCTTTTTTTTTTTTTTTTCTTTTTTTTTTTTTTTGGTGTGCGTGTGTTGTGCACGAGAAAGGCGTTGTGGTTTTCTTTTCTCTTTTTTTTTTTGTTTTTGTTTTATTTGCGATTATCATCCCATGGGGATGTGGGATTACATTCTCTCTTTTCTAGTTTTTTTTTTTGGTGTTATCTTCTTCTTTCGAGAGGTACCTGAACACGAGAGTCTTCGACTCATCTCATAAGCTTCCCCCTCCCCTCCCCTCCCCCCTTTTTGTGCTTTCATCCGGAGATATGGCATCGTACAGTGGGTCCGTCGGAGGTGTGCCTGCATCCTTTTTTTCAGTGCCTGCGTCCCAGAGGCGTTTTGCACTATCAACTTCACTTTTTTTTTCTTTTTTTTCTTGTTTCTTTTCCTCTCTCTCTTTGTGAGTATTCCTTCCCTTTTTTTTTCTGTGTTATTTACAAAAAAAAAAAAAAAAAACAAACAAAAAAAAACAAAACAAAAGAAACAAGCCTTTCGGGCAAAACAAATGGGGCCTTGGCATCGTGTGTCTTCTGGAGCTGTGCCTGTATTACTCTCTTTTTTTTTTATATCGCTCTTTTTCTTTGCCAGATGTGTACGAGAGAGGTACCTCTTACTAATTTTCCTCCTTTTTTTTTTGAGGCAATTTGTCGATAATGATAGACAAAAAAATATGCCGAAAAAACAAATAATCAAAACACGTAGTATCAATGGCTGTTTGAAGAGAAAGGAGGGGGGGGTACATGGTACACCCTTGGATGATTACTGTTTGCTATAAAAAAAGAATAGTAAGTACAGTAAGAAGTAAACATCCCGCCTGAACAGCCGGGGAGGATCGGGAGTACCGTATTCGTGCAAAATTATCGGCCGTAAAAAAAAAAGAGGTCGAACTTCCAGAAAAAAAATCCTGAAAAGGTCGAAACATTATTATTTTGTGGAAGCCTGCGCAAATGTAGCTCCGCGATAACGAATATGATAAGGTGACTAAGCACGAGAGGCTTAGGGTCATCTTATAAACTATTCATTATTACGGTCGATAATTTTCTGTACGAATACTGCTGTTAGGAGGGACTTTTGCTACTTACTGGGTATGAATTTGTTTGTTTGTTTTTTTTTTTTTTTTTTTTTTTTTTTTTTTTTTTTTTTTGTGTATGTCGCGTGTTCGAAGTACGTTCACAACCACTTTGTCAGTGGATAATTCCAGCAATTTCACATTACCGGCACAGTCTCTGCTCTCAGGATAAAAGGCAATCTTAGCTGTTGCTCTCCTTGGGCAAGAGGTGTTTCCAACCACAGAG
Source organism: Rhynchopus sp. YZ270_cl-10 (assembly GCA_964035575.1). Taxonomy (NCBI): domain Eukaryota; phylum Euglenozoa; class Diplonemea; order Diplonemida; family Diplonemidae; genus Rhynchopus; species Rhynchopus sp. YZ270_cl-10. The sequence goes on from OZ037933.1 coordinate 836,325, forward strand.
GTTGTGGCGTCTTCAGAAAGCGTTTTCAGCGCCCAAACCGTTCCTCCCCCCACCTACCCACCCACCCCATCCCCCAAAGCATTTTGTTCCGTGTTTTAATTTTGACAACTGGGCAACATATTATGCAAAAATAAACCAAGAAATGCAAACCACCTGGTGTTTTTTTTTTTTGCACTTTCAACTTCTTTCCTTTTAGGTGGCTAAACGTGCGTCGTTCTGACCAAAAACTTTGTTCTCTGATATTTTTCTCTTTTTTTTTCTTTTGACAAATCATATATTTTGTCACGTTTCGCCCTTTTCTTTATGATATGTTGAAAGATGTGTATGCACGTAAGGCATACCCATATTTCAACTTTTCTTATCATAGCTGTATGGTACGTACGTTATACGCGGTTTTTATGAAAGATTTAAAAACGTAGCGCGTGAAGAAATATTAAAATAAACGTAGCAAAAAATGGAAGAAAAAACGTAGTGAACCTGGTGCTTTCGGAAGTCGGTCAACGACCTGTCAATATCGACCCCTCCTGGAGCACCAGAAACACTATTTTATTATGATTTTTTACGTACTACGTAACAGCAGCGTATTGCGTACGTACCATGCATCTATGTCTTATATTCTTCAGACAGTTTTTCGCTTTATAAATAAACGTTTTTTGCATAAACCAGTGCCTCCGTCCGCCGTGGCATTTGCACTTGCTTTTTTTTTTTTATTGTATTATTTCCCCCCCCTGAGCTGCCCCTTTTGCCGAAGGTTATTTTTTTTATATAATTCTCTCGTACTCCTCCAGGGGTTTGAGGGGGGCGAGTTCTTTTTGTTAAACTATGGATTCCCTTCCCCTTCCCAAACAGGTTGTGGTATTAACTGTCTGCTTTGCAGTCTTTCTGCAAGCAGCCCCCTAGTGGAGCATCTCCGGGGGGGTTCGATAACCCCACAGAAGTGTCGGTGCCTGCGTCCCGCGTTGGTACACATCGATTTCACTTTTTTTTTTTTTCTTTCTAGAGTTTGGTTGGTATTGGAACAAAGGTGGCCATTTGGAACAACCTTTGAGGGGATTGAGGGGCTTCGGTTCATCGTTTTCACCACATATCAACTTCACTCTTTTGTTAAAAGGTGACTTAAGCAAAATACAAGGCTAATGTTTATCTTGCCAATTCATAACCAATTTATAAGTACACATCGATTGGTGTCCCTCCGGACTGTAGAATCTCTCAGTTTTTTTTTTTTTTGTTTTTGTTTTTTTTGCAAGTCTCGGGACACCAACAATATATTTTTTTGAAAACGATACACACAATAAAGGAAACCATGAAATCTCGCTTTGCATTTTCCCAAGATGTGTGTTCTGTGAGGCTCTCGCCTTTATTCGTCTTTCAACAAAAAAAAAAAAAAAAAAAAAAAAAAAAAAAGTTTTTTTTTACTACCTCTCTTCCCTTCAGATCCGATCTGTTATTTGCGATTCATAAGACCCATGCGTTTGTGTTTTGTTCTTGTCTTCACCAATGCAAACTACACCATCACAAAAAAAAAAAAAAAATAAGTGTTGTCAAAAAAGAAAAAAAAAGAAAAAGGGGAAAGGTCGGCGCTTGCGTCTTTGAGGCGTTTTGCACTGCCAACTTTGCCTATTGTGCGATTTCTTTTACAAAAAAGACACTGCTTTTGTGCAGGAGAGGCACATTCATCTTTCAAGATTGCTTTTTTTTTTTGCTAAGTCAGTAAGAGGAAAATGGGTCAAAAAAAAAATCTTTCCAAAAGTTCCCCTCCCACCCAGGGGTGTAAATAAGGTCTGGGGCCTCGTTCCGGTTATGCTGGTCCTTTGCTTGATGTTGTCCTGCATCTTCTTGTTTTGCCCTTTAAGGAGCTCACGCAAGCGTGATGACTCCAGGCTGGGACGAACCCATATAGTCAGGGGTCTTGCTGTGGATGTGCCTTTTTTTTTTTCCAGAGCTGATGTGAAATGGATGAATGAGATTTCTTCTGTCCCTACCTACTGCTCTGAGATGGTGTGCGAGGCTCTTCGCGTTTCTTTTGACGACACCCAAACCACACCCGGTCCAGGAGTGGGGAGTTGGGAGTCGGGAGTAGGGACTCACTGAGCTTGCCTTAGGACACCTGCGTTTATGTGTAACAGATGTGCCGCCCCAGCCAAACTCCCCACCTGACTGGTGTCTCCAAACGAGGGCTCACTAGCTAATGCTAGTTTGTCGCTGGAATGGGCTGCGCAAAGCTTTTTACCCTTCTGCTCTATGTGAGATTTCTGTTCTCACTTGAGCTTGCCTGAGGACTACGTTAATGTAGAACCAAGATGTGCCGCCCCCAGCCAAACTCCTATATCCACCTGACTGTGGTGTCTCCAAAGTCGACCTTACTTACACCCCTGGCCCCTCCCCATATCCACCAATAACGTACGCCTCAGGGGTGTGTTCATCTTTCAAGTTTTGCGTACTAATGTTCATCTTTCCTTTTGTTATATGTTGAAATACTCTTTTTTTTTGCTTCTCTCTCTCTCTCTCTCCCACCCCAAAAACTTACTTGTTGTTAACAGCCAGGTTGCTGTCTTTTTTTCTTTTTTTCCACTGGAACCTACCGAGGTAGGCGTGACACTGACTACACGATAAGTTTTTTGCGCGCACTGCCTCTTGCTTTGTTTTGTTGTCTTTTTTTCTCTTTTTTTTTTTTCCACTTTTTTTTTTTTTTTTTGCAACCATTACAGGCTCTCCGCTAGGATTTCCGATTTTGAAAATGTTCTGTTGATGGTCCACGTGGTGGGGTACATGCTTGCGCCGCAGGCGCACGGTACGCAACTTTTTTTTTTTTCCAACGCCCGATTTTGACTTTTTTGGGACGTTTGAGCACTCACCTCTCCATATCTTCTTCTCCTGAGCTTTTTTGACAGGTAGAACGGGTCTGAACCACTCAGCACAGTGGTCGCGCTAATTATGGGGAAAAATGGGGAAAAAATGGATTTCGGGTACGGAAAAACGTTCCTTGAAAAGGTTAGCTGGGGAGGCCCGGAAACCCCGTTTTGTGGCATTTCCGGGCCAATCCCGGCTTGTGGTGGGGTATATACGGAAAAATGGACAAAATTTTAGTGACTTAAATTTTCGCAAAATATGAACCCATACTCGTAAACAAGGGTCATTTTCAGGAAAATTCGGAAAATTCCGAGATTTGGAAGCAATTTTTCTCCTGAAAATCAGTGGGTTTTCAGCCCCAAAACATACCGCGAATGGAATTTCCGGAATCCGTCCGCGCTGTGGTGGGGTCACTTTGCCGAAATGGCCATTTTTTTGGTTTTGGTCAAAATCCATGTGGGTAAAGAGGGCCAATGTAAATCCCACAACCAGATTTTCTCTCCCTGATCCTGACGTCTTGCAACATGAAAATGCGCGAAAACACCGGCATTTGCATTTCCGGAATTCGTCCGTTCTGTGGTGGGGTCAATTTGCCGAAATGGACAAGTTCTTGGTTTTGGTCAAAACCCGTCAGTGTAAGGTAAAGGGGGCAAGTGTTTGCCTGTAGAAACTGGAAGGGAACAGGCAGCGCCGCAGGCGCACGGTAACCAACTTTTTTTTTTTTTTTTCCTTTTCTTTTTTCTCCTCTTTCTTTTGACTTTCCGAGCCAATTGCGTTCCACGGCGGGGTCACATGTATATGCAAGCCCACTATGTGGTGGTCTTACTCAACAATATTAGAACTTCTGGTTTCTTAATGAAATCCCCGTACTGCAAAAAAAAAACGTTCCTACCAAAACCCCCAAAAATCCCGGGATGAGGGATGGACTTTAGCGCGAGCTCTGACTCAGCAGAACCTTTTTTTTTTTTTTTTTTTTTTCCCATTTTCAAAAAGTTCTGTTGACAATCAACAGAACTTTAGTACCTAGCGGAGAGCCTGAACCATTATTTGGTTCATTGTGCCCTGCTAAGGCAGGGTGGCTGCTCGTATTGTTCTGATCAAGGGTAATCCTGGGGACCGGTTCTTCTTATCTTTGTACACTGTTCACAAGAGGGCTTTGTATTTTTCAAGTCTGCCCTTTTTATAACGCTTAGCACAGTGATACATCAATGAGATCGGCCCAGGTTTTCCAGTTTTTTTTTTTTTTTTGTTTTGGCCCAAAATGTGTGCTCAAAATAATCTCCTTTGTGAAAAAATAAAAATAAAATAAAATCTCAACAAAGTGGATACCTCCTCGGTCCCACTAGACGATACACTATATTCTAACAGAAATACTTCATGACACAAATGACAAAAAAGGGGGGGGGTAAAAAAGGGAGGATGTTTTGCTTACCGTGCTTCCCGGGTTACGACTGTCTCTTTGGCAGCTACATTACTAGTAATCCATCAAATTATCGAAAAAGAAGAAGTTACGTAAAAGCGTTTTGTATAGTGGAGTTCATCCTCGGGTGTTTTATACTATTACAAAACCAAGTTTTCAAAAGAAGACAAAACAAAAGTAAAGAGTATTGTAATGTGGCAACACAACTACACTACTCAAACTATATTTTTTTTTCTTCCAAAGATACCCTCATAGTATAAATTATGTTATTGTTACAAATAAATTATTTCGGCGATTTTTATTTTTTTTATAACATTTTTGCATTTTGTTACTTTTTTCATTGTTTGGATTTTATTTTTTTGTAACATTTTTGTTACGCCGCAGGCGTAACAAAAATGTTACTGGGGGGGCTAATAAAGCATACAGCGCGGACACCCATGGTGTAAAAATATAGCTTTTTACACAGAGTCACTCAACGAACCCTTTTTTGCGGAGCAAAAAGGGGAAAATGGCGCCGCAGGCAAAAAAAAAAATTGAGGTACAGCCTGGATGGTGTGGTCAGCAACCCAGTTCCCTATGGTACTCCCGTGCTTCAACCATGGGCTTTTTATTTTTTCTTTGTAACATTTGTTACTTTTTGCCCAACTGCAAAAAAACGAATAAAACATTTTATTAAATTGTTACAAAAAAAATGTTACTTTTGGGTCATTTTTTTATTAATTTATTTTTGAAAAAACATTATTTTTACTATGAGGGTACAATAATTATTATGCACAAACACCTCTTCCCCCATCCTTTTGAAGCTCTGAGTGTCTTGCAAGATTTTCTTCTTTCTACACGTTATATCTTTCGCAGTTTCATTCTTTTTTTTTCTTTTATCTGTGATTTTTTTTTTCAATCTTCTCCTGGTGCCCCCAGAATGGAAAGGACACCTTGTCAGATGACAAAGTTGGCTTTTTTTTTTGCATTTCTTGGGCATGCCATCTCCTTTCAGCATTATAGTAACAACCCCCCTTCAGTTTCGGTAGTTCTTCTTTATTTTTTTTTTTTTTTTTTGGGAACACTTTTTGTTGATCCCTATTCCCATGCTATCAATTTATTGAATGCATATGTTGAAATACTTTATTTTTGGTACAGCGGGAGCGGGGGTGGGGGGGGGGGTTTTTTTTTTTGCTCTCTCTTAAAAATCCTGTGGGTTGTTATCTAGTGTAAAAGAATAATACAGTAAACAAACACCGGGGTTGAATAAAAGGTGCTCACATAATGTGTCAAGCCGCTCAAGGAGTAAAAGAGGCACCAGTCGGATCGCAAGACCCGGCTAGCCCACACAGAACAACACTGGCCCACGGTACCGTCTATTTGTGTGGCAGTGTTTTTTTTTTGAGAAAAGTTCGATTTCGGCCTCGAAAATTACCGTGACTCCGATTTGTCACGGTACTTTGTCACGGAATTTTTTTGAAAGATTCGATTTCGTGACAAAAAAAAATCGATTTCGTGACAAACCGATTTTTTCATTGACAAAAAAAATTCGATTTCGTGACAAATCCAAAAATTCAGTGACAAAAAAATGTCAATGAAAAAATGGATTTTGTCAAGGAAACCGAACTTTTTGTCAAGGAAAAAGTCGTGACAGAAATGGATTTTGTCAAGGAAACCAAACTTTTTGTCACGGAAAAAGTCGTGACAGGGCACTGGGTACTGGGTACACTGGACACAAGGATAAAAGTTGTGAAAGAGCAACCACAGCTCCACATGACAAACACAAAAGTGTCCAGTCACGTGGGGCATGCATGCACTGAGGAGATAATGATCCAACAATTTACAAGAAAGATTACTTAACCTACTGCTGGAAATTGCCAGGTCGTAGTAACACACAAAGTGTGCCTCCGTTCGGGAAGACCGGATATTCTAGAGACCAAAAAGGCCTCAAGAATATCTTCCGGTAGTCAAGGTATAACCGAATGAACGGCCCAAGACCCCCGTGGAGAAGTTAAATGTGTAATGCTATCAGGTAGAAACTGCGAACACTGTCTTACCCTCCTCAATGCATGGTGGAAGATGTCTTTACAACAAATATCCTGTACCCAGGTACCAGGTTCCCAGACCCACGTAGTACCACGTCGCAGTACTACGCAAAATTTACCACCAGACCCTGTCTTCGTGCACCTTAAGTACAACGCCGCAGACAGGCCAAACATGCGTTGGACTCAGGAGGAATGCCTGCTGTGCAGTGTATCAAACATGAGAACCAACTCCCAGAAACAAGGGGCGCCTTTTGGCGGGCGTTGTTGAGGGTGTTTGGGGTGCAAAGTTTTCCACAATTTTGATGCGCGGGTACAGAAGTGTTATCTTGTTCTTTCATCTCTAGGAATGTAAATGTCAATCGCGTTTAACTACCACTAGGGCTTGTTCAGTGAACCCACGAGGGGTCGAAGGGGGTTGGTTATCCCATATCTATCAAAGGTTGTGTCGACCAGGCGAATCCACTATGTTACGCTGTATGATGATAAATCCGAAGAAATAACAGTGCATAGCAACTGCAGGAAGTTTGTTAAAAAGAGTGCCTCACGCTACACAAACCACCACCCGCGATTGACTTAGATGTTATAACAAAGAGAATTCAGAACAAAACAACACCCTGCCCCATACACACTAAATTGTCATGCTTCGAGAGCATGCCTGGGCCAAAATTACTATGACGAAAAGGCAACAAGACCACCCACAAGGAGTGTGAATTGTGCACTGGTTTTCTGGGGGAACAAACAATATTTTCTTGTGTCTAGTCCTCCGGAAGCAGAGGACAGACTTTCCGGAAGGTTTCCAAAGTCGAATTTCTTGCACTAGCTATGCTCCCTGGTTAATGGCTATAGCAGTGACTGACAAAGTGTTCCCACCCCCCTTTCCACCACCATAATAACCGAACTCTCGTCGCATGCGCTGGTGGATTCGATCTGTTTTGGTGTGTGTAATGGAATGTATGGGTGAGGGTTGGGGTATTAGGTATAGAAACTTGCGCACCCATTAATTTTTTACCAAATGAAAATGAAATTTGCAATGAGTGTCTGCTGCATATCATTTAGTGGGGCTGGCCTCTGGCCAGAGGCGTGCAAGCCTGACCGTGTTCGCGATATACTAAGTCTCGCATAATCATAAAGTTATCATACCTTGTGTCTTCAGTCTCTGCCCTTCGGTTTCTAGACAGCTCAAGAATGGCCTCTTTTGTGTTTGTCAAGTGGCTGTCTGGTCACTTTTCAGTGACTGGCGGGTTGGCTGTCACGACTTTTTCCTTGACAAAATCCATTTTTTTTCTATGACATTTTTTTGTCAATGAAAAAATGGATTTGTCACGAAATCGAATTTTTTTTTGTCAATGAAACATAGTGTGAGAACGATCGTGACGGTTTTTTTCAAGATCTTGAACTTTTTTTCAAGATCTTGACATTTTTTTTTTTTTTTTCACGATCGTTTTTTTTTTTCACGATCGTTTTTTTTTTTTCCCCTAGTAGTACAAGGGGCATGGGCGTGAAATGGGTGGCAAGGGAGAGTTTCTGGGTTCTACTTGGAATTTTTGACCGACTCTTTTCCTTGAAACGATTTTGTGGCGAATCTTTCAAATAAAGCAAAAATCGAGAACATTCTCACACCAGAATCCCCCCCAACGGATGTCGCCAGCGAGGCACTAAAACCAGAAAACCGTTTTTACCCATGGCAAGTGCCACTATAGTGGCGCACGAATGCCACACGTTGGTAGGGGTAATGGGGTTCTACTCATTTTCGTAAAAACATTTTTTTTCTGTGTGACAATAATAAGGCAAGAATCGACAACTTTCGTGAAAATGTCATATCGTTGGATGCTGGAGGGAGGTGGGTCAACCCTAGGAAAAGGACTTTTTTTGGCGCTCACCCCCAAAATCACCCCCTGCCTCGTGACTTCGCCCTGCAAACAGAATTCTACTCAAAATCGTAAAATAAATTATATTTCGTAAGAATTGATGTCGATCTTTTAGATAAAGCCAAAATCGAGCAGTTTTGATGATTAGGTTAGTGCAGCCGTAACAAGGAGAACACAGGGTAAAATCCCTTGGTTTTCCCTTGCTGTACTGTGTGTGTTAAAAAGTGTATATTGGTGTACGGGAGAGACGCGCGTTTAAAGTTGCAACATTTTTAGGCTGATTGACGTGGGCCTGGCATGCCCCATTTTTCACTTTTTACCACCGATTTAATTCGATCACCATCGAACACTGGGAAAATTTCTTGGTCAGTTTGGGGTATAACACGTGTATGACCTAATTTTAAGTGGTCAGAAGTGGAGTCTGACCCCCGTGCCCATCATTTTTGAGCATGTTTTTTGGTTTTCCTTAGCACAATGTAGGAGAAGGCGAACTGTTTACAAGGAGGGACAGGGTCGAGCGTGAGTGGGTCACTGCAGTGGCTCACGATACACTGAACGGGTTTGCGGCTGGGAGGGAAACGTTTCCACTGTTACAGGCAAGTCACAAGGGGGTGGTGACTTGTGTGGGAGAAATGGGTACGGACAAGACTGTATGCGTTTAGTCCCAAGAGCCTTCACTGATGTCAGAGTCGTGATGCTCAGCATCATCATCAACCTTGGGGTCCTCAGCTGTCGCGTCGCAGTCAATATAGCTCCCGCACGCTCCTTCTCCTCCTGCACCAGCTTCTCCTCATCCCACCAACCATTCTCTTGTGGCGGCTTGCTCTCGCGCAAACTGCGTGCTACGACCACAAGCTTGTGCAGCTTTGGTGCAACTAGCCAGTTGCGCCTCTTCTCGCTCATCCACCCATCGTACTGAAGATGCGCTCAGCATGTTGAGGCACAAATGGAACTCAGGGGAAGAGCTGTGGACAGAGAGGCCAGGGTTTGGGGTGCTGTGTGAGCTACAAACGCTCCCCTTCCCTCCTTAGATCAAACATTACCCGTTGTCTTGCAAGAACTTGCCCAATTCTGCAAATTGACCCCACCACTGCACGGGCGGCTTCCAAAAATGCAAATAAGGACCCTTTTCCACAACCTTCCTTCACAGAAGGGTCAATTTTACAAACCCGGATTTTGAGGAAAATTTTAGCCGAAAATGGGCCCACGTATAAGTGACCGGGCTCATATTTCTCAAAATTTAAGTGGTCAAAAAATCCAATTTTCGAGATTGACCCCACCACTGCACGGGCGAATCCCAAAAATGTAAATAAAGACGTTTTTGGCCCAAAATAAATCTGCCAAAATTGTGTCCCGGATTGGATTTTGGACTCCGGACCCCATATTTAGAAATAGCCCTGTGTTCTAAACAATGAGCATCACAGCGGTTGACCCTGGTATTTTTGGTATTTTTTGAAAATCTCAGCTCAAAAAATACCAAAAAAAAAAATACAGGGTTTTGGATTGAGGCTGGGGTGGAGGAGTGGGGGCTCCGCCCACCTCTCACCTACCCCCCACAGAATTCTATTTTTAGAAGACAATTTTCTTCTATTTTACCGGAAAAGGAAGATGCACTGCGGCGCGAGCTTTCAACCCACCCTTCCCGCGACATAGTAGGCAATTTTAAGCGCAATTTTTAGAAATGTTGCGTACCGTGGCTTCGCCACGAGTTTAACACTGAAAAGATGGGGAATATGCTTGAACGCGCTGTTGCCCAGCAACAAGCGTCCCAGATTCAAGAGAAAACGGAGGTGTTCCTGCTGATGGCGGAGGAGTTGGAAAACGTCGCTCCCCCCGTATTTGTTTCCGGAATTGAGCTTCTGAGGACCTTTTTCGCGCGAAGCGCGAAAAATTTTTTTTTGCCAAAAAGAAAGAAATTGGGCGTGGAATTCTAAAATTTTTCGGGGAAAACGGCATATTTAGCGATAAGTATGGGGAGCTGCGTAATCCCTGTTGCGTGACCCCCCCAAATTCTAAAATCTGTGGGACAGCGTGCTCTGACATAGGGGAATAGGTTGTACTCATTAAAAAACCGGTAAAAATACAAGTAATGTGTGATGGTCAAAAGTGCAAAATTCCTTCGCCAATGCATTATTTGGGCATTTGTTATACCTGGAGAATATGGTCAGATCACTCTTCAGACCACCAGCCAACGAAATATACCGTAATTGTACAGAGGTTGGACAGTACAAAAGTTGGGCTTTTGGCCAACTTGGCCTGGTGTTGAACGCCGCATCCCCCGCCACAATGGGCATAAATGTCCTCTTGGTCCGTAAAGGGTTAAAAAGAGTGTCTCACGATACACATACAACCACTCGCGATTGGATAGATATTGTAACAAAGGGAATTCAGAACAAAACAACACCCTGCCCCATACACACTAAATTGCCATGCTTCAAGAGCATGCCTGCCGGGCCAAAAATTACTGTGGCAAAAAGGCAGCAAGACCACCCACAAAGAGTGTGAATTGTATTGGATGGACAGGGGTTTGCACAGTGATGATGTTACTACGACTAGGTTTTTGGCGATATTACATGTGCATGTTACATGCCATGCCGTGACGTGCTGCTTCATGGTATACGCATGTCATAGAATGTCGCGATTTTTTACGATTCGTATTTCGGGTTTTGCGAATTTTGTTCCAGAAAAGTACACCCCAAAAATGGCAAAAAAGGTGACATTTTACGTCAAAACACCGCTAAAAGTTACTCTCGGCCGATTTCAGGGGGGTTGTGGGCACCTGTGGGGGCTCCCTCCCTGGTGTGGGCCAGCGATCAACGACATAATATGGGAAAAAAAAAACGATCGTTTTTTTTTTCCTTCACGATCGTGAAGAAAAAGGTGCTTTTTTTTCACGATCGTGAAGAAAAAAAAAAAAAAAAAACGATCGTTTTTTTTTCTTCACGATCGTGAAAAAAAAAAAAAAAAAAAAAGACCGATCACTTTTTCCCAGATTCGTAAAAAAAAAAAAAAAAAAAAAACGATCGTTTTCACCCTATGTGAAAAAAGTCATTTGTCACTAAATTGAATTTTGTGTGTCAATGAAAAAATCAGCTTGTCACGAAATCGAACTTTTTTTGTCACGAAATCGAATCTTTCAAAAAAATTCCGTGACAAAGTACCGTGACAAATCGGTGTCACGGGTATTTTCGAGGCCGAAATCGAACTTTTCTCTTTTTTTTTTTAAAGCTGTGCGAACCCTCACTGTCTTACCGTACACTCTGTCTTTTTTTTTTTTTTTTTTTGTGTGCACCACCCTGTGCCCCGCCTTTGCTGGCTAAGGAGGGGGGTATTTGAGTCGTGTGTCCCGTATATTAAAAAGTTCTTACTTTTTTTTTTTGGTGTTTTTTTGTTTGGTGTAACGAAGCCTTATTTTACTTTATGTATTGTTTGATACTTTTTCTTCTTCTCTTTTTTTCCCGTCCAGATGGATTAACAGTGGATCTGCAGACGGCTCATTAAATCAGATACAATCCACGCGGGAAAGGTGTCTTTCAGGCGTCCAGGATAGCAATGGCAACTCCATTGCGAATACCTGGTGTCTTACGCCATCCGCAGAGAGAAGCAGAGTCATCTCTCACACTTTTTTTTTTTTCTTTTCTCTCTCTTTTTTTGTTTTTCCCCCTTTCTCTTTCTCTCTCCAGCCGTTGCGTTAAAATCGCTCCCTCTTCTCTCAACTTCCCCGTTTTTCTTTTTTTTTCTTTTTTCAAGAAAATCTTCTTCCCCTCTTCATAAGGTGTACCTCACCTACGAAACGCTTTCATTTTATTCCCAACATTTTTTCTCTCTCTCTTTTTTTGTCTTTTTTGTTTTGAACGCCAAGAACCGCTTTTTTAAATGATAGTATAAAAAGACTGTCTGAATGGGGGCAGGTCCAGGAAACAAACAGATTTATAACAACAAGAAGAGACCAGAAAGCGGCCTTTTTTTTTATAGTGAACCCTACTGAAACCTTCAGGGGTGTGGGTAATTTAGGGGAAAAATTGGAGGAAATTGAAGACCCGGTTGGGTTCTCAAGGAGCACTGTCAGAGCAATGATGGATCTCTTTGAAAAAGATCTCGAAAAAGTGTTATCCTTTTACCAAACCCCCCCCCTGGAAGGAAACAAGAGCACAAAGCAAGCATAACAAAAACTTCATAAAAACCCATTCAAACCCCCCTGAAAGGAAGCCAGAAAGAATCAAAAGAAAAAAAGGAAGAAAAAAATTGGAGCGCATTAAAATTCATGCATCCAAAGGAGCTTACAACAAACACAAAAGTAAACCAATTTATTCTACACCCCATTATTCCTCCTTACTGAGGTGCGTCCTCACCGATGCCGATTTTGTGATCAAGCTGGATATACACAAGAGGTACTCAAAAAAAATACATCTTTTTGCCTTTTTCTTCAAGTTCATTAAATTCATCTTCAACCAACTTTTGGTTTTTTTCTTTTTTTTTTTTAAATCATGGCAATATCGGTTCAACGCACAACTTTGCAAAAAAAAAGAAAAAAGAAAACGCGAATGAGTACAGAACTTTGTTCCATTTTTTTTTTTTTTTGGAACGAAGTGATTTGTCAATACAACAAAAAACATGCTTCTTCTCCCCCCCCCAAAAAAAAGCCACATTCTCTCTTCCTAAACCACCCCCCTCCACCTTCACCACATGCCACGGCTTTTCAATACCGGAGCACGGCCGACTATGGGTGGGTCGCTTGAGCACCATCCATTTTCGGGACAGGTTCATTCGGCAGGTGAGTTGTTACACACTCATTATCCAGATGCCGACTTCCATGGCCACCGTCCTGCTTGTCTAGATGAACCTACACCCTTTGTGGGATCTGATGAGCGCTCCACCTCCACCATACACCCCCTCCCTCCCCCCCCTCCCCAACCAGAACAACGTAACAGCCCCTCTTTTCTTTATCGCATTGCTTTTAAACAAATACACAAAAAAAAAACACATTTTTTTCTTTTCTCTCTCTCTTTTCCCTCCTTTTTCTCTACCCCTATGGTGAAATTCGCTGACGCCTCTGGGGTGGATTTGGTGGCTTACGTATGCGACTCTGACACCCCAAAGCTGCAGCAGGTGCTCTCCATCATGAAACAGCAGGCCCGAACAAAGGTGTCTTGGGAGCTGGTCCCCGGATTGGCGGTGATTCTGGGATGTGCGAAGCCTCATATGGAGGGTCTCGCAGCATTGTCGAATTTGGTAGACCTCCCTGGAGAGGGTCAGATGGCTTCGACAAAAGCGGTATCGGTGTTGAAGAAGGAAAAGGAAGAGTCAAAAGAGGCACCAGCAACACCTATCCCTGAGGCAACTACCGAAACCCCCGAGGTCCCAGAAACAAAGGAAATGCCAGCAGAGGACACAATGCAATGTGGAATGGGAGAAGCTGTCGTTCCGACTCCTCCTCCAGCGGTAGCTGCTGCTGCTCCAGTTGCGGTTGATTTGAAGGCAGAGGAGAACACAGAGAGTGCTACCCGCATTTCAATTCAGATTGAAGAATGGCAGGAGGTGCGGGTAGCAGTGTTGGTTGGGTTGCGTCCTCTGCTGATGCATTGCATTGCGTCTGAAAGAGCCTTGGCGGCAAGGAGGGGGAGCAGGCGTCTGATCAAGCTTGCGCAGGACACTCAAGAAGCTGTCATGAAACATATGCGAACAATCGATGCGGATGCGCCGCGTGCAGAGGAAGCGCTTCTTGCAGAGCAACGTAGTTATACCAAGCTTACCTCCCCTCAACGCCGTTCGGAGCTGCATAAACCACAAGGTGGTCCAGGAGTGGTCCGCAAACAGCGCGAAGCGGGGCGGCAACACCCTACTGCACCTAGCCGGCATCGGGCAGGGGTGGTGCAAAACCTGAGGGGTGCTGTCGCGCAGTCTCCTTCTGCCGAAGCAGCAGCAGCAGCAGCAGGGGGCCACGCATCTCCGATCTCCAAGGGAGGACGCAGGGTAGGCAGTGTAGGGTCTCCTGCAAGAGGGAGAAAGGTTGTGCCCGGTCCGGCTGCTGCGGAAACCCCTCCTGCGGTGAGTGCTGTGGGAGCTAGGTTGGAGCGCGGTGCGTCACCAAGAAGGGCACATACCCCTCAAGCACCATCATTTGTACCTAGAGCACAGATGTTGAAGGAGAGAAGAAGAGATGAAGCGCAGAAGGCAGCAGAAGGGAACGTATTTGGACCAGCCCCGCGGCAAAGAGAGAAACTCAATGCAGCAGAGCAACAGCAGGTTGTAGACAGATTGTACACAAGAAGGGTCGCAAAGGTGGAGCCTGTACAACGTGCCGCATCTCCTCCAAGATGGCACCGATGAAAAAATGAAAAAATAAAATGGTGGAGTTCATCTTTCGGGGTGTCTGCACTAAAGTTTTCAAAAAAAAAAAAAAATGGTGGAGATTTTGCAGGGGATTTTTTTTGTAAGTCTTGTCATCCGGATGGCTGGCATCGTACAGTGGGTCAGTCGGAAGGTGTGCCTGCATCAACAACTACGGTTTCTAAGGCAGTTCCTTTAGAAATGGATTTTCGAGAAAAAAAGGGGGGTTTTTTTTGACTTCACAGGGTGTGGTTGGTTGAGGTGGTTTGTTGTTGTTGGTGCGAAAAAAGAAAAGGGGGGAGGGAAGGGGGGAAATCAAAGAATTTGGTGCAAAATTGGGTGATCTATGAACGGGGAGAGATTTTTTTACTAGCTCTCAGTAAGCTCTCACAGGCTCTCACAGACTCTCACAAGCTCTCACAAGCTCTCACAGGCTCTCACAAGGTCTCACAGGCTCTCACAGCTCTCACTAACTCTCACTAAGCTCTCACAGGCTCTCACAAGCTCTCACAGGCTCTCACGAGCTCTCACAAACTCTGAGGGGTTTTTTGTTAGTGGTGTGGTGTGGCTGGCAACATGTATTCTGTGGTGGTCAAACGTGAAATATTCCTTCTTCAATGGATTTATTGGGCGTATGTTATACTGGGACAATGTGGTCAGATCACTCTTCAGACCACCTGGCGTTTGTATTGTGAAAACTGTGTATACTGTGTATACTGTGTATACTGTGTATACTGTGTATACTGTGTATACTGTGTATACTGTGTATACTGTGTATACTGTGTATACTGTGTATACTGTGTATACTGTGTATACTGTGTATACTGTGTATACTGTGTATACTGTGTATACTGTGTATACTGTGTATACTGTGTATACTGTGTATACTGTGTATACTGTGTATACTGTGTATACTGTGTATACTGTGTATACTGTGTATACTGTGTATACTGTGTATACTGTGTATACTGTGTATACTGTGTATACTGTGTATACTGTGTATACTGTGTATACTGTGTATACTGTGTATACTGTGTATACTGTGTATACTGTGTATACTGTGTATACTGTGTATACACAGTATACTGTAGGTCATCAGCTCTCAGTAAGCTCTCACAGCTCCCACTAGTTCCCACTAGTTCCCACTAGCTCCCACTAACTCTCACTAACTCCCAGTAAGCTCTCACAGCTCCCACTAACTCTCACTAGCTCTCACTAACTCTCACTAGCTCTCAGTAAGCTCTCACAGGCTCTCACAGGCTCTCACAAGCTCTCACAAGGTCTCACAGGCTCTCACAGACTCTCACAAGCTCTCACAGGCTCTCACAAGCTCTCACAACCTGTTACGTGTCCCACGGAGACGATCATAGATCACCCAAAAATAAACGAAAGAAAAGAAATAAAGAAAAGAAAACGACCCTGCTTGGATGAACAGGGTCTTGAAAAATAATGAAAGAAACCAGAGGGGTTTTGGGGGGGAGGGGTTTTTGACGTTGGGGAGGAATGTTAAAAAGGGCGCAGATGTTTTGTTTTTTTTTTTCCCTTCATTTTGTGTAGGGGAAAATAACGAATGATGATTTGCGAAGTTGCAAATCAAAAATACAGTGGAGATTTACACAACTGTGGCAACACAACCGAAGACAACTGCACTACTCCAACAATTTATCAAAAAAAATATATATTATATAGTGGAGCACACTCTAGGGTGGCTACACTAATACAACCAAGTTTTCCAAAAAAAAGGAAAAAAATAGTAACTGTCTCCACGAGAGAGAGAGGTAGGTGAGGAACGGCTGCGTGGAGCTCACACCAAAACAAAAATAGCGAGGTGTCTTCACGTTATCAATTATTCAAAATTATTCAAGAAAAAAAGGGGGAAAAAAAAACGTTTTCTCTCTGAATCAAGGGTATTCAAGATGTCTTGCGTCCTGGGCGGCCTCCCTCCACTTAAGGCTTGTTGAGGTACGTCTTCATTTTTTATCTTTCAATGCGTTTAGTGCACCGTATTATACCTTCTATTCAGTAGAATAGAAAGTATATGACATAATCTTTCAAGTACCCCGCCCCTCCAAACATTGGCTGGTGGAAGTTGGGAAAAAAAAAAAGTGGCTTCTGAAAAAGTGTCTCCTGGCAGTGGAACACAATCAAACAAAACAAAAAAAATCAAAAAATAAATAAAAATGCGTGCAAAAAAAGAAGTCTTCCCATCCTGGAGTAAGGCTTTTCTTGCTTTTTTCTTTCTTCCCGCGCTGTCCGCCAGGACACGGGGCCCCTTTTTTTTCCCCTTCTTTTTTTGTTGACTGTCTTTGCGTGATATATGTATGCAGGTATGCAGGCTGCCAAACGAAAAAAAATTCTATTCAAGATCTCCTGTGGTGGGTTCTGTCGCCTGAGTCTGTCAGACCTGCAAAAAAAAATTTTTTTGTGCACCTTCTTGGTCACGTACCAAGGTACACAAAGGCTTTTGTATTTCACATCTTTTCTTAGGTGAACAAGCACGAGAGGCTTAGGTTCATCTTATCAACTTTTCTTTTTATCTTGTGCTTCATCCGGATGGCTGGCATCGTACGTGGGTCAGTCGGAGGTGCCTGCATTAATAACTTCACTTTTATCTACCAAGCATCGGCAAAAAAGAGGAAAATAGGAATCGATGGAAAGGTGCGTGCCTGAACAGTGGTTTTTTTTCCTTTAGGGTACATTTAGTGCACCCTATTATACCTTCCATTCAGTAGAATGGAGGGTATATGAAATAATTCATTTAGTATTACTCAATTGGTGTGGCCCGTTTTTGCGGTTTTGGATGTCCCAAGAATGGCCCAAAAGTGGTTTAAATCGATGGGCGGGCCACACCATCAATCATGCTTTTATTTTTTTTTTTGGCCTCAAAAGAGGTTTTCCTCTTGGCCAGGTAGTATAGTGGGAGCGTATTGTAATAAGAAATATTCAGCACAGAATATTACACACTTTACGCACAAAACAAAGACTTTTTGCACAACCTTTGGATGGCCGTCTCTCTTTCCTCAACGCACTCTTGAGGAAAGCTGGCAATAACAAGAACTACATTTGGCCATGTATTATACCGGTACAAACAAAGCAAGGTTGCGTTCCTCACACTAAGCCATATTACCCTTAGGCGAGAGGGGAGTCATTTTTAAGCCAACCTGAATACAAACAAAAAAAAACACAGTTACAGTGGAGATTGCACAACTGTGGCAACACAACCCGAGGCAACTACTTTACTCCAACAATTTTATCAAACAAAAAAAGTGAACACAAAACCCTCTCTAACCTCTCTCAGTGCCAGTGCTTTGCTTGCTTGCTCGTTTCCCTCCCTATTTTTCTCCCTTTTCTCCCCCATTTTCTCTTCCCCTTCCTTCCACGACCCGATTTATGGCATAATGCAGAGAAACGTTGCTTCGCAGATCTTCGGAATGTTGACACGAAAAACACAATCCACCTCTTCAGTGGGTTATAGCGACGGTGAAGTACAGTCATGCAGCAAACCCCCCGGTGGGGGGGAAAAATATAGGTTGGTGGTGCTTTCGGAAGTCGGTCAACGACCTGTCAGCGACGTGTCACGACCTGTCGGTGACCTGTCAATATCGACCCCTCCCGGAGCACCAGTAGGGTAAAAATTAAGGTGCTTTTTTAGGATTTCAAAAACTCTAAGGGAAAGGAGGGGGGTTTTTTTATACCCCACCGATGGTTGTTGTATGACTATAAATGATTTGAATTGTGTGATTTTTTCACCCGTTGTAAAAAACCAGCGATGAAAAAAAACCACAAGTAAAAAACCACGTCATTTCCTTCATCGTCGTCGTTGTCGATGCCAAAAAATCCCACTTCTGTGTAGTCCTCCTTTTCTCGCATCCCCACTGTTCTCTTTTAGGTCAATCTGACTGAAATCCTATTTTTTTTTCTTTTTCTTTTTCTTCCAGGTCAGCATTAAGGTTGGAAAGCCTTGGTGTGTTGTTTTTTATTAATGTTTTGCCACTAAGCAAAGGAGGCTTTTTGGTTATCATCTGATAAAAAAGCTTTTTTGGTGTGATTCAGGGGGTACGGACGGAACCCACGGAAGAACTGTTTCGGGCTATATTAAGATTTGCGGAGCACCTTCGGGGGAACCACGGAGAATCCGTTTGGGTGATCACACCAAAATTTTTCTATTTTTTTTTTATATCCTGGAGAGCTGGTACAGTGGGTCAGTCGGAAGGTGTGCCTTTGCATCACTACGTATTTCCTTTTTCGTTCTTTTAGGTACACTGTTCACGAGAGGGGCTTTGTATTTCAACTCTACTTTTTTCCTTTTGCTTTGTATCTTCTCTGGTGTCGGGCAGCAGGGCCCGTAGTTCTGTATCCTGTTGAGGAGTGTGCGCTGGCAGGTACATTTTTGTGTTTTTTTTTTCTCTCCTTTATTTTTTCCCATCTTTTTTTTTGTTTTTCCATGCGTGCGGAGGATGAAGGGTATTTTCAATGGTGTAGTAGAGAACACTAAATTGTTACCTACACACCCACCCTCCCTCAAAGGGGTTGTTCCTCTAGCAATTTATCGGGTTCGCTGTGGGTAGTGGGTGGGTGTATTGATGATAATTGCCCATCATAATACATACAGTAACACAACAAAACATCGGTGGGATTTTTAAAAAAAATTCTTTGAATTTTGAATTCCCAAAATTTAGTTTTTTACCCCCCCCTCCGGTGGTTGTGTTACTGTAAAAGTACATTCCAATGCAACTGTATTGGTTGGGGTGATCTGGGGACTTTTTTTTCCAGATTATTCACCAGCCATTCACAAAAATTCACAACGAGGCGAAAACACACGTGGTACACCATGTGTGGGATCTTTTGTGAATGAATGTGAATTTTTGTGAATTTTTGTGAATCGCTAGTGCAGGTTTTGTGATTTTTTGTGAATTTTTGTGAATTTATGTGAAGGTTTTGTGCAGGTGTTGTGAATTTATGTGAATTTTTGTGAATTTTTGTGAACTTTTGTGAATTTATGTGAATCGCTAGTGCAGGTTTTGTGATTTTTTTGGGTTTGCAGTACTGTACTGTACTGTACTGTACTGTACTGTACTGTACTGTACTGTACTGTACTGTACTGTACTGTACTGTACTGTACTGTACTGTACTGTACTGTACTGTACTGTACTGTACTGTACTGTACTGTACTGTACTGTACTGTACTGTACTGTACTGTACTGTACTGTACTGTACTGTACTGTACTGTACTGTACTGTACTGTACTGTACTGTACTGTACTGTACTGTACTCCCAATCCCCCGTGTATACTGTGTATACTGTGTATACTGTGTATACTGTGTATACTGTGTATACTGTGTATACTGTGTATACTGTGTATACTGTGTATACTGTGTATACTGTGTATACTGTGTATACTGTGTATACTGTGTATACTGTGTATACTGTGTATACTGTGTATACTGTGTATACTGTGTATACTGTGTATACTGTGTATACTGTGTATACTGTGTATACTGTGTATACTGTGTATACTGTGTATACTGTGTATACTGTGTATACTGTGTATACTGTGTATACTGTGTATACTGTGTATACTGTGTATACTGTGTATACTGTGTATACTGTGTATACTGTGTATACTGTGTATACTGTGTATACTGTGTATACTGTGTATACTGTGTATACTGTGTATACTGTGTATACTGTGTATACTGTGTATACTGTGTATACTGTGTATACTGTGTATACTGTGTATACTGTGTATACTGTGTATACTGTGTATACTGTGTATACTGTGTATACTGTGTATACTGTGTATACTGTGTATACTGTGTATACTGTGAAATTGACCAAAAACGAGAACTTGTCCATTTCGTCAAATTGACCCCACCACTGGCCGGGCGGATTCCGGAAATGCAAATGCCGTCGTTTAAACTGGTAGAAACACGGGTAATCGGTTATGCATCACACCAAAAACCAAAAAAAACCACAAAAAATCACAAAAATTCACAAAAATTCACAACGAGGCGGAAAAACACGTGATACGCGGGTGTGTAGGTTTTTGTGAATATTTGTGAATTTTTGTGAATGGCTAGTGAATAATCTTGAAAAAAAAGACCCCAGATCACCCCATTGGTGTAATATACATTATGATGGGGGGCAATTATCACAATATAGTCACCGAAGGTGAAGGGTTTCGTTATTCTGTCTTGTTTCAGTCTCTGTGTGTGTTCTTTTTTATGTATTTTTTTTTTTTAAAGGATGGGAACACTTTTTGATCCCTAAACCTATGCTAATCAATTTATTGAATGCATAGGTTGCAATGCCTTTGAGGGTTGTTATGAGTCACTTCGCAAGAAGAAGAAAAAAAAGGCTGGGTTTTCGTCCTCAAAAAATCCTTTTTAAGTGATGAAGGTGGCTGTGCAGGCTCATCTAATCAAAAAAAAAAACTTTCGTATTTTGTTTTCCCTTTTTTTTTTTTGGTCTTGTGGGTGAGACTCTAGAAGGAGTGAGCAGTGTGTCGTAAAAAAACAACCTCCAATCTTTTTTGTTGACGTCCTGGAACAAGGATGTAACACATTTAAAATAAAAAAAAAATAGGGCAAAAAAAAGTGCTCAAAAAATAATATCAAAGTGTGGCTAGCTATCCTTTTTCTGTACAAAATGCGGTTCACAAAAAAAGGATTTTCAATCACACCAAGAAAATAAGACAATAAAAGAAGGCGGAGGTGTGACACCTGTTCTCCCCTTATGGAAGGATCTCCTTGACCATTTTATTTTTTCTTCTTTTTTTTTTTACCTCCGGGTACACAGATCATGTAGAGTGATTTTTTTCCCTTCTTTTTCTCTTTCCCATTTTGTGTTTTTTTCTCTTTTTTTGCGGTTTGAAATTTTTGGTCGTATTTTCTTCTTTTTTTTTTTTTGGTTACACAGCCAGAGGGCTTTGTATTAGTCAGTTTTTTCTTTCAAACACACAAGACATAGGTCACGAACCGCGCGTTCGTGTTTTTTTTGTGGGTGTTTTTCGAATACCCCATTCCGTAACCTGTGACAAAAAAAAGAACTCCCTTTTTTTACCCCCAACAACAAAACTTATTTTATACTTAGAGCGATACAACGATGCGGGTTGTGCCGTTTGCCTAACTGTTAAAAACATGGTTTTCTGGACACTTTTGGCCTCATGGTGCGCAGGACAGTATCAGAATCAGCGTACCGGAAAATTTCCTCTGCTGAAATGCACGATCTCCGAGTTGAGCTGCCATGTGGTTAACCACCTCACGGATGTTCCTGTTATGAGAACCACCTACAGCCTGCATTACGCCAACAACAACGCCACACGTTGCTCTGTGAACAAAAGCTGTACAGAATTGCTCCCTGCTTCTTCTACCCGAAAAAAAAAATACTCCAAAACCCGCACCGTTTTAATATTTTTCCTACTGCGGGAGGAATCTCCGTACAACCACCACCACCTCCACCTCCTCCCCTCCTACAGGCTCCAACCCCACGTCTACAAAACTATCAAGCAAAAGGAGCACAAAGCACTTTTCAAAACATACAAAAACCATTTTCAAACCCCCCCCTACAGGCTATCACACAAAGCCCGCACACAACACACACCACTCCCCACCAGGAGGGGTCATATCTCTTTCTTGACCCCCCATCTTTTTCAAACTACATCTTCCCCCCCTTCCCCACCTCTTTGGGTGAGAGTAAAAAAAAAACCTCGATGAAGATCTCCGCGACCCTGATGGAGACTGGCTACTCTATCGATCTTGATGTGTCCCCCGAGGATTCTGTCGCGGTGTTGCGGCGGTGTGCGTGCAAATGCTTGGAGGTCTTGGACTGTGAGACCTTTGAGGTAACCTTAGGCGGCAGACTGTTAACGGAAGAGGACGAAACCTGCCTGGGCACCTTAGGGTTAAATGGTGACGAAGAGCTTTTAGTTCGTGCATTGGGGCAAGAATCGTACCTCCTTGCGCCTCATGAATACCCTCATTCTGCCCCTCTCAGCTCCGTATGTCTTTCTTCTGATGGAAGGCTTCTCTACAGCGGATCGGAGAACGGCGATATTAAAGTCTTTTGGACCGAAACCGGCGAATGCGAAGCGACCCTCAAAGGGCATACCTCAGAGGTAACCACCATTTTGTGTGATGTGGCGAACGAACGGTTATATTCATTGTCGGCAGATTCGGTGAGGGTGTGGTGGGTGGAAAACTTGAAGTCAGAAAAGGTCATCCCCGGGGAATACTCTGCCATCGCGCTTCTCGACCGGCAGGAGCAACTCATCATCGCGCAACATCTCAAAATTCAAATTCTCGACGTCGGAAGCTGGACGTCTTCTCATATCCTAAAATGCGCGGGAACCCCCACAACCCTTGCAACCTCTCCAAAATCGGATAAATTATACTGTAGTAAAACCTACGGCGGAGGCGACATTGGAACCTCCATTTGGTGTACCAAAACCTGGAATATCCTCGCAGACATGGAAGGGGACGCACCACGGAAGATCGTCCCTTCTCCGGACGGCACTGCGTACTACTGTCTTATGAAGACCGGGAAAATTAAGGTCTGCGATGCTTCGACACACAACACCCTCGGCAGCATTGATGTGGCATCCGCACATAAAAAGAAGATCGCAGGCTATAAGGGAGCTCCCCTTGAAGATTTTTGCGTTTCTTCTGACGGAACAACCCTGCTTTGTGTTGGTCAAGGTGTAACCCTATGGGACGCAAGAACCAGAAGGAGTGGTGGACGTCTCAAAGGTGCCTCAGGAGTTGGGGCGGCGATGTTCAACCAATACCTCTGTATTGCGTCAAGCAGCGGGGTCTCCATCAAGGTCTGTGGAATGGTTGAATTGGAGAACGTTAGCAAGGCAAGCAGCCGTTCCTCTCAAGGTGACTACGATAAATCAGGATGTGGATGTGTGATATGTTGAGAAAGAGAGAGAAGGAGAGAGGAGGAGGAGGAAGAAGTGCAGCGTGTTGGATCTCTTTTTGCGGTTCTGTGGAACGTCCTCAGAGGGGAGAAGGAGGAAGAGAGGAACGGCTTTGCAAAGTCGATGCTGCATTTGACAAAAAGGGGGGTGGTGGAAATGGTGGCACAGCGTTGTGTGAGAGGCCTTCCAGTATGCAGTATGGAGGTAAAAAAAGCGCAACGTGCCGCGAAGCTGAGACCATCCACCGCAAGGAGGAAGGAAGGGAGGGGGAAATGATCTAGCTGGATTTGGAAAAGAGAGAGAGAGTGAGTGAGTAGATGAGTTGTAGTGTAAAAGACGAGGGAGGTACGTTGTCTGTCTTACACAGAGAGCGTTTAACAAAAAAAAATGTGTTTTTTCTTTTTTTTTAAAAGATCAAATGACTCTACCCCATATAGTAGAAATAATTATGTCTTCAGTCAGTGAGGAACATTTTTCTTTTGTATATTTCAGCATGGTTTTCATGTTTCAAAAAAAAAAATTTTTTTTGTTATGGTATGTGGCATGAGAGAGGCACATTCATCTTTGCTGCCCTTTTATTGTTTACAGTCATCCAACAAAGGTTGGTGGAATAAAAAGGTTGGTGGGGTAAAAACATTGGTGGATTTGGGGGCTCAAAAAAAAATTTCATGGGTTTTTACCCCACCAACCTTTGTTGGATGACTGTCTTTGTATTTTTTTTTTTTTTTTTTGTTTTTGTTTTGAACGTTAATGTTGGCAAAATGAGAGGTAAAAAGACAGCTTTATCAAGTACAAAACAAACAAACAAAAAACCCCCCCTTTTTTTCCAAGGTGTGAACTCTCTTGAGGCAAACTTCATCTCCAAAAAAAAAAAAGGAGGAAACCCCCCTTTCGAGTAACTAAGGACGAGATGCTTAGGTTCATCTTCGGGGAGGAAAAATACCCCCCATCTATTTTTCTCTCTCTCTCCCTTGTGGTGTGTCTGTGAACTACAAGTCACCCCCTCCCTCTAAAACCCCCCCACCAACCCCAGCAAGTTTGGAGAGCGATAAATGGAAAAAAGTTATTTTTCTTTTTTTTTCCTATGCTCTCAATTTATTGAATTGCATACGTTGAAATACCTTATTTTATCGTCGCTGTCTGTGAGAGAGGACGATCGAGCTCCACGGAATATAGGGTGGGCGCATTTTTTTTTACTGTTCTGTGGTTGACCTCAAGATAACATCACTATATTTAGTCGGTGAGGTTACCTTCTCCAAGCAGTAAGACACGAAATACTGGGGGTTAAATCCCCCTTTTTTTGTACTTTCTTTTTTTTTTGTATTGTCTTGCGTACCATGTAGAGGCTTCTTATTTAAGTGACTGCCGGTTCACCCTTTCTTCCGAGCACTGTGTCCACAGAGATGCAATAATTGCTGGGAGGTCGTTTATTTTTCTTGTTTCATATATTTTCAATTCTGTGAACTGAAAGTATATGAATCTAATTTTTTTTTCCCCCTCTTTTTTTCCACTCCTTAAACGATTGTACTGCTTTCTTGCAAAATATTTTCGTGAGATGTTCCCTGGAGACCTGATCAGCAAAATCACACAAAATCACCCTTTTTTTTGTACTGGTGTGTGAGTGTTTTATTTTTGTTTTTCACTTTTCCTGGTTTTATCTCCGACGGCGTTCATCTTCTTCTTTTCTTTTTCTGTTTCTTTGCATAAAAAGAAAGATGGACACATTATTGATCCTTCTTCCTATGCTATCAATTTATTGGTTGCATAGGAGAAGGGATCATTGCATATTATGTTGAAATACTGTTTCTTTGATTCTGAAAGTATCTGAAACTATTTTTTTTTTTTGAGGCAACTGACTTGCAAAGGTTGTAGGGGAGGAAATGAAAACAAATCTGAGTTGTGCCCGAATTTTTTGGTGTGAGCGATGTAAACACGACAACAACTTATCCACAGAAAATTTTTTGATTTTGTCCCTACACACTCCACAAAAATCCGGTGCGATCAACGAAAAATTCTTTTTCTGATTTGGTTTCTTTCTTTATCAGACTAGCTTAAACTCAGATAACAGTTTTTTTTTTTCCAGCTGTCTTATTCATTCTATCATAGAATAAGATACGATGTGTGCAATCCACATACCCCGCTACCCCTTCCCGAGAAAACCCAAAAAGAGGGGGGAAGCAAACCTGCAGTGCCCTGTGCCCGCCGATGAACGGTGGGGCGTTCGCACTTTCAACTACTCTTTTTTTTTTTTGCGTATATTACATTTATCCCCGCTTGAGACCATGAATTTCACGCCCCTTCACAAAATCGTGAAGGAGGTGCGTGAATTTATTTTCCGGTATTTCACGCTCAAAAAATAAATTCACGCTCAGAAAAATAAATTCACGCTCAGAAAAATAAATTCACGCTCAGAAAAATAAATTCACGCTCAGAAAATCGTAGAACTGAACTCTCGAAAATTTTTTTGGAGGCCTTTGGAGGCCCAATTTTGCAATTAAAGCCAGAAAAGAGGCATTTTGAGCCATTCTGGGGGTCTCAAACGCATTTTTGAGTTAATTTTCTGTATCACACAAACCACGGATTTACACGTTTTTTTTCCCAAATTTTCATCAAAAAATCCCAAATGAGACCTCAAAAACGTGCGAGGGCACCTGTGGAGAGTGAGTCCGACACGAACACAAGTGACTCATCGTCATCGTCTTCCTCATCTTCATCAGAAGTACAGCCGCGTAAGCGCCACAAACCCGCTGCACCAGTTCTGGCTCAAGGCGCTGTCCAGCGCTAAGAGTTCCACATCAAAAAACTGAATCAAAAATCATCATAAAAAGAACCACCCCACCCTCGTCTCTTTGTACGTGAAAACGGGTTGTGAAATTCATGGTCTCATTTGGAGATAAAATAATATATTTTCGTGAATTTATACCAGTATTTCACTTACAGGTGGAAACAGCCCTCGGGGAAGCATTTTTCCCCTCGGGCTTCGCCCTCGGGAAAAAATGCTTCCCCTCGGGCTGTTTCCACCTGTGCGTGAAATACTGGAAAATAAATTCACGATAATAATATATATTATATACGATTTTTTTCCTTACCAAAAGTGCAAAAAAAGTGAGGTTGTTATTCCTGAGGGGGCTGGAGGCACGGAGGGGCTTTTTTGAAGAAACGGGCTTAAGATTGAAGTATTATCATTGTACTAGCCCAGGGGGCTTCACTGGCTAGGGCTCCAGCCCACATGCACTATGCCTGACTCCAGCACGCAAGGTAGCATTCACAACACCTTTCCCCCCTTCAGGAGGAGCGCACAAAAGGGCACCCGGATGCAATTTTTCACTCATATCAGGACGTGACTCAACTTTTTTTGCGAAGCAAAAAAAAATAATTTTATATGGCGCCGCAGGCGAAAAAAAATTGGGGTACGGTGTAAAAATCTAGCCTTTTACACCACATAGTTACTCAACGAACCCTTTTTTGCGGAGCAAAAAAGGAAAAATGGCGCCGCAGGCAAAAAAAAATTGGGTACAGCCTGTATGGTACGGGATTTCATGGTGCGGTTAGCAAACAAGTTCCCCAAAAAATGCAAAAAACTTTTTCTCCAAATCTGCAAAAGTTTTTTTTTTTTTTCAAAACTGAGGTTCAGCCTCAGTTCTACTATGGTATATAAATCTCTGATTACACGTCCCATTGCTTTAGTTGGTTGCATGAATTAAAAAAAAAAACTTTTTTTATTCGAAAGTCCCTGCCCCCCTTTTCCCCTGTGTGTGCCTTCTTTTACTAAAATAGTCGTATTTGGCTCCAAAACCGCCTCCCGATCACACAAAAATACAAGTCCCTCGAAACACCCCGCCTGGGTACCCCTCGGGATAGGTTCTGGGGTGAACATATGTGGCTTTGGGGGCTTTTCTGGGCCCCCAGAGGCGTCTCAGAGAGATTTGACATACCCCACAGCCCCATTTTTCTAAAATAAATAGTGGTGTTCATCTTCGGGTGTCTGCACTAAAAACAACCAAGTTTTCAAATAAAAAGCGCTTGCTTTTTTTGCCATAGGTATTACCACCCCCATGAGACCCCCCCAGAACGCCATCTGAAGTTCAAAAATCACCCCGGAATTGATTCCCCAACCTCAATGGAGGTGAAGTGCCCTGTTTTTATTGGGTCAAAAAAATGCGTTGTGTTCCATCACAGTTTCCCCCCTCCCAATCTAAATGCAAAGTTCTATTACCCTCGTACCCCCCAAGTTTGTTTCACTCTGCACTGTGTCTGCAATTCTTTTTTTTTTTTTTTTTGGTCTCAAAGAGGTTTCCTCTTGGTCAGTGGGAGCGTATTGTGTGTAATAAAAATATCAATACAAAATATTTACACACTTTACGTAAAACAAAATTCCGTTTTCTCCCCCCAGCCTCTCCCCCAGCCCCAAAACGAGCACAAAGCAAAAACAACAACTTTCATTCAAACTCCCCCAGCCCTACTCAAAACACACCAACTTCCCCCGACTTCGATTCTCCACTTCCCTGACGTAGCTAACATCTAAATTTTCCTTCGGGTTCGAGGGGCAGTTTCCCCTTGAGATGATAAAGTTTAAATTTTGACCGAGCCTAGAGATGCTCAGGGTCATCGATGATGAATTTTTCTTCTTACATTTTTTTTCTTTTAAAACATCCGGGGGTTTGATAACCCCACAGGAGCGTTGCTCTGTTGTGTGTCCAGAGACGTTTTTGTTGAACCTTTATCCACTTTACTTTCCTTTTTGTTCAGCGCTTTCCCCCGCCTGATGGTGGCCATAGTAGCTCAGATGGTTTGCATTTTTCAACCTTTTTTTTTTTTGGTGTGACTAAGCACGAGAGGATCCAAAAATACAACAAAAAAGATTGATGAATAACCAATGTTCAAAACATTAAGTAATCTAATCAGACTAAGCACGAGAGGCTCAGGTTTCGTATTACAAACCTTTTTTCAGTTTTTTCCCCCTCTTTTTTTGAACAAAATGATGCGTGTGTTTAAGTACTCTCTGTGCTACACGGTCATCTCTCAATATATTTTTTGTTCCAAACACGTAGTGTTGGTCGTGCTGCGTTCAACGAAAAACACTGTTATATTTTTATTGTTATCAAGATCAGTTGGCGGATGATATCGTCTAGTTTTTTGTAAGTATCAAGGTGGCTAAGCACGGAGAGGCTTAGGTTCCATCTTACAAACCCCCCTTTCTTTTGTCCTCATGAACGGTGAGGCGTTTATTTGCACTTTTCAACAATCTCTTTCTTTCCTTTTTTCTTTCCTCTTTTCCCCCCCCTTCTTCCGTTCTACTTATCTCAACTCATCCACCTGATTTTTACTCCGCGTATAGGCGCCTATAGGGAGCCTGTAGTAATAAGCAGTGTACGGTCCTATACGGCCCTATATGCGCCTGTACGCGGGGTAAAAATCAGGTGGCTCATTACCAAATTGCAACAAAAAACCCCTAGAATCACATAACTTATTTCACCTCCTTTTTCTCTTTCTCCTCTTCCTTTTTTTCATTTTTTTTAGTTACCGTACCGGAAACCTATGCTGACCGTAAAAAAAGGTCAAACTCCCCTAAAAATATGGAAGGTCAAACATTTTTACAGTCAGTTTGTGTTAACCGGTACGATGTGTCACCTCCCCGCGCGGCAGGAAATTATGAATTTAGTGGCAAAAAAACGTGGAGCAAACTCTAGGGTGGCTACACTAATACAACCGAGTTTTCAAAAAAAAAAAGGAAATGAAATGTCTGAATGGTAGGGTAGCTACACTACACAGAGATTAGAGGGGGAGAAAAGACAACGCAGAGAGACAGACCAAGAATTGGGACGTCTTTTTGTTTTGTAGTGTTTGCGGCAAGATGGATATGCAGATACATCCTCAGAAGAAAGGGCGGCAGAAAATTTGGGGATAACCAATCCTTACAAAAATGTGTTTTTTTGTTTTAAAAACAGCACTTTCTCGAGGGTGATACGATTTTAAGTCTTCTAATTATTCTTTTTTTCTCTCTAGTGCCCTGCGTCCGCCGATGAATGGTGAGACGTTTTGCACTTTCAACTTCTCTGTTTTTTCTCTTCTGTTTTGAGCGCAACGATCCTGATTATTTTTTTATCAAATTCTTTGGCAAATATGAAATAGAAACGACTATTGGTGCCTGCTAGCTTTTTTTGTTTACCTAATTTCACACAACCCAACAATACTTCAGTGGAGAGAAAAAAAGGTAAACACACATAATAGCTTGGTGGTGCGACAAAACGTAAAAGCCCCCTTATTTGGCCTCAAAGAGGTTTCCTCTTCAACGGCCAGGGTCAGTGGGAGCGTATTGCAGTACTAAAAAAAAAAATATCACCACAGAATATTTATTACACACTTTTACGCACAAAACAAAATTCCGTTTACAATATTCTCTCTCTTTCTTATCATTGTTCTTGAAGTCAAGTTTCTATTGTTCTGTAACGTTACCTATTTGTCGAGATGGCTAAGCACGAGAGGCTTAGGTTCATCTTTGCAAAACCATTTTTTTTCTCTTTCTTCTGAATACAGTTTTTTGTAACCAAAGTAGGGAGTATTCACAACCCCTACTCATTACTTTCTGTTCTCCTGAAGGCAAACGTTTTTTTTTCTTCTTTGTCGAGGTAACTAAGCACGAGAGGCTTAGGGCCATCTTATAAACTTTTCTTTTTTTTTACCTTTTATGGACCGGAGGCACTTTTAGTGCACTTCAAAATCACAAAAAAAAAAAAATTAGAGGGGATCAACTACATATTTCAAAATGTATCAGATTTGGTCAAAAAAAAATGGCATCTGGTAATGTTTTCCTCGTGTGAGAGTGTGGGACCCCAAAATTCAAAATTCAAAACAGGGGCTCCGCTACCGTATAAAGTTCTGTTGCGGCGCAACAGAAGTCTGAAAATTTTCAAAAAAAAAAAAAAAAAAGAAAAAAAAAACATGGTTGAACCACGAGAGTACCATGGGGAACTGGGTTGCTGACCGCACCATCCAGGCTGTACCTCAATTTTTTTTTGCCTGCGGCGCCATATTTCCTTTTTTGCTCCGCAAAAAAGGATTCGATGTGTGACTCTGTGCTGTAAAAAGCTAGATTTTTACACTGTACCCTATATTTTTTTTCGCCTGCGGCGCCATTTGTTTGATTTTTTTTTTGCTTCGCAAAAAAAAATACAGTTCCCTATGTTCCCAATGTACCTGGTCAGCAGTGCTGAAAATTTTTTGGGCACAAAAACAGCTGACCCCCTATTTTGAAATCTGAATCCCTGGATAAGACTCACTGGCGCAGGGTGAAAAAAAACACCCGCAACAGAACTCGAAAAAAATCTGAAAACGTAGCGGAGGGGCTGATTCAAAATCCAAAAAAAAAAAAAATGTCTGCGATCCGTAAAGGGTCGAATACTTTTTTGTAAGGGTTAGTTTTTGTGTAGTCGGCATATGTGACTGCAAATCTCGTTTTCCTTTATCCACTATCAGTAGTAGCGTTTCCTCCTCCCCCCTCATTTTTTTCTGACTTCCAAAAAAAAAAAACCCCCCCCGTTCCAGTTCTTCGAATTCCTTATTACCTAGATCCAGTGATATTTTTTGAGGTGACTTAAGCGAGACTTAAGGTTCACCGACCAGTATTTTTTTTTTAACCCTTTAGTTCCCGGGAGCCACTGAGGTGGCTCTACTAATGGCGACATACGTTTAAGGGTAGCACAATTAAAAATATTGTTTAGTGTCCTGCGCGCGAACAGATTTTTGGAAATCCAAAAAAAAAAAAATAATTGGGACACAACTACAAAAAAAATAATTTTTATGGTTGGTAGGTTGAAGTCAGGACGGACGAAGTCTCGGAGGGCCCTAAGGGGGAAGGTAGGTAGGGACTTCTGTCTGGGAAAAAGTGACCAGAAAAAAAAATGTTGGGGTCCCGTGCTCCCAAATGTGCGAAATAAGCAAGAAATAAGCATTTTTGCGCACACGTGTATAAAAAAAAATCCGCCTCCGGCGGGGTTCGTTTTCGAGGATTTTCAGAGATCTCACGTTATGAAGATTTCCTTAAGAAACCATTGAATCTCATATTTCAGAATAATAGTACCTTAGAGTGTTTTTGGACACACATGTGACCCCACCGTGGAGAGCAATCGGCTCGTGCAATCAAAAGAAAGTGGAGAAAAGGTACAAGAATAAAAAGTTGGGTACCGTGCGCCTGCGGCGCTGCCTGTTTCCTACCAGTTTCTACAGGCAAACACTTGCCCCCTTTACCTTACACTGACGGGTTTTGACCAAAACCAAGAACTTGTCCATTTCGGCAAATTGACCCCACCACAGAACGGACGGATTCCGAAAATGCAAATGCCGGTGTTTTCGCGCATTTTCATGTTTCAAGACGTCAGGATCAGGGAGAGAAAATCTGGTTGTGGGATTTACCTTGGCCCTCTTTACCCTACATGGATTTTGACCAAAACCAAGAATTTGGCCATTTCGGAAAAGTGACCCCACCACAGTGCGGGCGGATTCCGGAAATTCCAAACGCGGTATGTTTTGGAGCTGAAAACCCACTGTTTTTTTCAGGGGAAAAATTGCTTCCAAATGTCGGAATTTTCCGAATTTTCCTGAAAATGACCCTTGTTTACGAGTATGGGTTCATATTTTGCGAAAATTTAAGTCACTAAAATTTTGTCCATTTTTCCGTATTCACCCCACCACAAGCCGGGATTGGCTCAGAAATGCAACAAAACGCCCCAGAGTTAGGAAATAGCCTGAAAAGAGGGCAAAATAGGTGAGGGAAAAATTATTTTTTTTTGACTAGTTATTTTTTTTTTGCGTGCGTGCGAACAGATTTTTGGGGAGCGGTGGGACACTAAACAAGGTTTTTAATTGTGCTACCCTAATAAATTTCTACTACATTTCGGAAAAACAGTTTTTATATTTTGAAAGATTTTGCACAGATCTTTCAAAAGAAGCAAGAATCAAAAAAAATTGTGCACCTGTTGATTTTTCAGAAGTGGGAGAGCTCGGGGGGTAAAATGGGAAAATGAGAAAAAAAATGTGACATTTCCCGGTCCTCCACTGGCGACATATTTTGAGTCAATTTCTACTACATTTCGGGACATTTCGGGTTTACACATCTTGAAAGATTTTGCACAGATCTTTCAAAAGAAGCAAAAATCGATTTTTTTTGTGCATCTGTTGATTTTTCAGAAGTGGGAGAGCCCGGGGGGTAAAATTGGAACATGGGGAAAAAGGTGTGTTAATTCCCTACCCTCCAATGGCGACATGCTTTAAATAAATTTCCACTAAATTTCGGGAAAACATTTTTGATATTTTTGAAATACCTTCCACAAATCTTTCAAAAGAAGCAAAAATCGAAAAGTTTTGTGCATCCCTTATTATTTTAGAAGGGGGAGAGCCCGTCATTACCTGGCAAAGATGGATACTCCCAGGAACTGCAAAGTGTGCTCAATGGCACTGTGAGACTCCGGATGGCGTACCGCTGTATGACTGCGGCGTCTGTTTATACCCTGCCGAGTGTCATCGCAAGTACCACACCGAGAACAGCAACGCAATGAAGAGGAAAAGAGACTCGGGTGTAGAGCCCTAGGTCGCCTTACCCCCAACCCCCTTTTACCCCCTCCCACTGGGTTTTCAAGGCAAAACGTGTGAAAACGGGTATCCTGCCGGTGGCAACAAGCAGCAACATGCTGTGAGCTCATTTCTGTGTAAACTTTTTTTACTAAGTTTTTCGGGATATGTAGATTGTCACCGATCTTTCAAATAAAGCATGTTTCGACAACATTTGAAATACTCCGAATTTTTTAAGTCGATTTTTTGGGGGTTTTTGAAAATTTTCACGACAAGCTCCCCACTTTTTTGACCACTGATGAAGATCTCCCAAACCTCCCCCATTTCTGGGACACCCCCAACCCCCATAAGTCAAATTGTGTGTTCGTTTTTTCGAGGGATGAGATTCCGGGTTTTCCACTTCCTCCCCAACCCACAAAAATCCGTTTTTTTTATTTATTTTTGACCATACAAGTAAAACGGCCGTCACGACGGGAAAAATTTTTTTTTGTCGGGGAGGTCACGGCCGTGAAGAAAATCTGAAAAATTTAACGGCCGTGAAATTTTGCATTGATCACGGCCGTGAAATATTTCCACGCTTTTTGCTTGTTTCTTCTTTTTCATTCGTAGACAGGGCCAACCCCCTTTCCCATCCCTCCCAAGTCATTCTTGGGGGGGTAAAAGCAACATAAAAAATGCAAAAAAAATCGGCCCCACTGCGATCGGGAAGCTGACGACACGAATGAGCACTTATGGTGGTCCTGCCCTGCCTGCGATGCTATACGCTCAGATCCTAGTTTCCACTTCGTCACAACTGCTGACAGGTCGCCGTGGCCCAGCTGCGTGTCGAACTGTGGAGTTATCCCTACTGCCCTGAAGGACAGTATTGATGCTACCTCCAGCGTCTGATGGGGAGCATCCTCATACACCGGTTGTCTCTGAACAACAGCCTCCGTATCAACAATCTGCCACTCACGCCTGGAGAACAGCTCAGCTGCAACCTTTGTTCCGCCCCACTATGACTTCGACCGGATTCCACTCTCACAGGAAATGGACTTATCCAAACCATCACCTGCGTGCCCTGCGCTCCTGGCTCTCCTCACTGCGCTGGTCTCCCGCTGCCCGCCCAGGTTTTCACCCTACTGTTAATTGTAGTTGGAGCGTGTGGCATTTCTGAGCACTTGTACGTGCTCCCGGTTCTTCAGAGTGGCATATTTCTCGTGTTTCAGCACTTGTAACCGGTTCTTGAGCAAAGTACTCTTCTCATATTTGATCATAAATTGATGGGCTTTCAGTTGTGGAGCACACATCAATACCGTGAGACGAACCTCATCTGTGTTGAACCATTTGCGGTGTTCTTCAGCTTCCAGTGCAAAATCTTCCGACAGAAT
This sequence comes from Rhynchopus sp. YZ270_cl-10, assembly GCA_964035575.1. NCBI lineage: Eukaryota > Euglenozoa > Diplonemea > Diplonemida > Diplonemidae > Rhynchopus > Rhynchopus sp. YZ270_cl-10. The sequence continues at coordinate 870,674 of OZ037933.1, forward strand.
CAGCACACCATTGAACAACTATCCTCCGTCTTTTTTGTCGGAAAATAGACTGCATCACGTTTTGCACACCTCTGGATCTTCTTCGCTACGTTGGCGAGATACGCGCAGAGGGAGGGGTCCACCCTTTTGCTCCCGTGAACTTGTACTGTTTGCCCGATGTTTTCTTTGGCACAAGAGTGATGAACGGGGTTGAGTGAGTCCACACGCATCCTTCTCGGGCAAAGAGTAATAAGAGGTTGTGAGACGCTTGGGACGCTGCGAATTCAGTATGCAGAACTGGAAGGCAGTGTTGAAACCAGAAGATTACAGATTGTACTGTGTACTGTGTACTGTGTACTGTGTACTGTGTACTGTGTACTGTGTACTGTGTACTGTGTACTGTGTACTGTGTACTGTGTACTGTGTACTGTGTACTGTGTACTGTGTACTGTGTACTGTGTACTGTGTACTGTGTACTGTGTACTGTGTACTGTGTACTGTGTACTGTGTACTGTGTACTGTGTACTGTGTACTGTGTACTGTGTACTGTGTACTGTGTACTGTGTACTGTGTACTGTGTACTGTGTACTGTGTACTGTGTACTGTGTACTGTGTACTGTGTACTGTGTACTGTGTACTGTGTACTGTGTACTGTGTA